>JACEVL010002026.1:0-21931 GCA_020284085.1 Aporrectodea caliginosa
GTTTCGCGGAATAGATTAGCGACGTCAATAGGGACAGACATCCCCCGTCTGTGCATTAGGCGACTGTAGGGTCTTCTTCGGTCTCCTCCTCCCTCCTCCTCGTAGTCGTCGTCCTCATCTGCTTCAATGAAGAAGACCAGTGGTTACGTTCGTGACGTTGCGAGGCCTCGGAACGGCGGCACCGACTCAGGTTAGATTCCTACTACAACTCAATACACGAAGAAGAATAATATTCTTTATTGAAACCAATCATGGCGCGCCGCATTTTCGTGTGCAAAAACTGAAATTAAGCATACAAA
Organism: Aporrectodea caliginosa; assembly: GCA_020284085.1. Classification (NCBI taxonomy): domain Eukaryota; kingdom Metazoa; phylum Annelida; class Clitellata; order Crassiclitellata; family Lumbricidae; genus Aporrectodea; species Aporrectodea caliginosa. The sequence continues at coordinate 300 of JACEVL010002026.1, forward strand.
TAATATTAAGCCGTAGTAGGCATACAGTCTGCCAATATAGGCGCTTTCGTGCAAGACTTTGTCTTGTTAAAGCGCGCTATAAATTTCTAATTGTATTGTATTGTGTAGGCTATAGGTCCACATAGATTATCTTACCAACATTATTACACATTAAACTAAATTGATTCATATAATATCCTTATGATGAATTTTTTTGTAACTAATGTTAGTAGCCTATCGGCGGTCGGAATTCTCTTGTTAGCCTATTGCCCTCCTTCAAAAGTTCAGAAGTGCGCACGACCATACAACAGAGCATCGATGGCGCTGAGCAATAATTATTGTGAGTGATGGGCTTGCTCAAGGTCCCTACACAGTAATTGCCTGCCTTGAGCGGGGCTCGAACCCGTACTCTCCGCGTTACAGGCCGAACGCTCTAACCAAGCAGCCACTGCAGGGCCGTAAATCTGTTTCGACAAGTGGGGAGGGAAAATTGCCCCTTCGGAAGTGTGTATATTTCGCCCTCACACACACATGCACACGTGCACTCACGCACGCACACACGCTGTCTGTCTGTCTGTCTCTCGCTTTCTCGGTTTCGCTCTCTCGGTTTCGCTCTCCAGTGGCTCGTAAAGTGTTTAAACGTTGTCAGCCAACCTCAACCAAGTAGGCCTACAGACCTAAGGCGGATAAAATTATAAGTCTTAGCGTATAGGCCTACATTAATCTGATATAATGTATGACAATATTTTTGTAATTTTGTAATTTTTTTACCACCGCTGGTGGATCTTGCATTTTCTTGATCCTCTGCCTATCGGTGTTGTTTATATGTATTTTGTTTTGAATGAGCGTCTGTTAATAAGCTGGTTCCGCGACATAGCCTTTGTACCATTGGTGATGAAGATATCTCGAGATTGCGATTACGATTGCGATTACAAGCACAAACTGCGACCAATAAGGATTTCTTTTGTGGAAGAAAATAAATTTACACCTATAAGGCTGTTTGTCAATTTTTCTGATGCACAGATTTAGGCTTTTGGCCTATGGCTAATTGTTTATAAATGTGAAATGCAGTTTCAACACTCAAAATATATTGTGTACTTATTAAATTTGCACCGTTTAGTTGTGCTTACCAGCACAGCTTCCAGCTGATGATTTAGAAAACGACAGATAACACTGTTTAAATGATTTCAAGGCGATCCGCTGGACATTGTAGCACTTTATTTATCAATTTCATTTATTTAAAATTATTTGTAATCCTCTGTAGGCCTACACCCGAATGCAGTGATGATGTCTCGAGATGAACTGATCTATAGTCTATGGTTCTCCTCCCACCCCGAGAGTTCACACTTTGAATATATATATATATATATATATATATATATATATAATATAAATATATATATATATATTATATTATATATTATAATTATATGTAGATATGTATCACATGCAGCTGTCTTCATAATTCGTCGTCCTGCATGTCTCCGAACACTCTCTGCCCTGTCTTGTAGGATGGTGCGTTGCGCTTGACCGCTTGCCACAACATAAGTTCTGCCAGCTTTGGCTTTAGAAGGAAATCTATCTTTCACACCTGTTGTAGCTTTCAAGCCGACTGTTTCCTGCAGTAGCCATGTTCCCGCAATAAATCATCCTACAAGACTTGGCAGTTGTCTAGTTTAAATTTGGTGACCCTAATCTTTACGTCACAGCTTAGACAATTTGTGGGGAGGGAATTCCTTCACGTTCCCTCCCCAGGCTTAAAAGTGGGGAGGGAATTCTCCGCGTTACAGGCCGAACGCTCTAACCAAGCAGCCACTGTGCTTAGTTTAGAATAGATTAGGATTCACGATTTAAAGAAACAGAGAACTACAACTATTTAATATAATATTATTATACGACGACAAAAGTAGGCTACAAGCATGTAGGGGAGACCGGGACAGGAGTGGCATGGTGGCTAAGAATGGCACTCCATACTGGCAAGAAAACGGCCGGTACTGTGGAATCTTTACCTTGCGTTATAATTATAAATAATGAATATAAACGTGTTCTAAAACGTGCCTCTATTACCTCTTTCTCCTCTGTAAAATTTGAGCACATTGAGCTTTGTAGGGCTATTTGTGATTACACACAAGTTACACATGCGTACATTTGTAATTGTAATCGTAAACTCCAAATTTTTTAATGATAAGCGCAGGGCACAAGCATATTAACGAGCGCTGCGTCGTGTCCGATAGGTTGTCCAGAGATAGTGATCCAAGTTCGGTTGCAAGAGAAACCGGTGGAAGGAGGCAAAGGACTAGAAAAACCTATTTTTAAATTTTTTATATCTATGCTGTTTCTATGGATGCAGCTCTATAGGCCTAGTAGCCTACATAATATATGTTCGTATATATGAAAACATATTATTATGTCTGTATAAATGTATACATATAGGCATATATATTATTTTAGACATAATATAAATATATTATATTGTTTGTATAAGCCTTTACATGTATACAGCCTATATAAGCCTACATGCATATACACATGTGTATATACATGTAACAGCTATACAAAGAACTCCTATGTAACCTTCCACCACTATACCTCCTGATATCACGCCGTGCACAAAGTCTGTGATCTTTTGGTATATATATATAGCATGCATACTATGTATGAATATATGTAGACCCACATGCACACACATGCACACGCGCGCGCACTTACGCACGCGCGCACACACACTCTAAACGTAATCGGAGACGACTTCCTCTATCGATCGTGTTAAAAGCGAATCGAAGTCAAGACCCATCAGACAGGGAGGCTGAGACTCTTTTCTTGCCTTTGAGACGCCCTTGCACTCCTATCGAACTCTATACATGAGTGGAACGCAAAAATCCTATGGAACACGATTGAGCATGAAGATTGGATCTCCATAAAGGTCAGCCGCATGATTAGCCATTCATTGGATCCCACAGCAGATGCCTGGGCCAAGCAGCCCCATGTCTAGCCGTGCAACGCGCTTCTAGTCACTGATAGTGTACGAGAGTATACATAGTAATCTAACAAGTATGGGTGTGGGTCAGGTTAGTCGGTTGGTTTGACGGTTACTGTGTAGGGACCTTGAGCCAGTCTTTCACTCGCAATTTCTCAGCGTCATTGATTGATGATTAGGTTATTAGATAACGGCACTTAATAAATGCAAATGATGATGATGATGATGATGATGATGATGATGATGATGATGATGATGATGATGATGACGATCATGATTAAGATGATAATGATGATGTTGATGATGATGATGATGATGATGATGATGATGTTGATGATGATGATGATGATGATGACGATCATGCGATGATGATGATGATGATGATGATGATGATGATGATGATGATGATGATGATGATGATGATGATGATGATGATGATGATGATGATGATGATATGGTGACGATATACTTCTCGAGCGGCGGGTGTGGCGGCCTGCAAACACGTCATATACCGTCAACTGCTACCCTTCCCTTTGTTCCCACTGCATTTGAATCCATTGACCCGACTAAACAACGAGGTCCTTGTCTTCCGTTCAACTCTGGAACGGAACCTCAGCACCGCTACGGGGGACGTTCGAGAAACTACCTTTCTGTTCCAACGCCTGCCGCTGTCGATCAACGTTTTAACGCTGTGGCCTTTAGGTTTACTTTTATCAACTAAGACCTTGACGAATAGGCCTACGGCCCATTCCAGACAAATCTGTGTTTCTAAATAATGTTGAAGTCCCTGAGGGATTCTTTTTACATCGGGGTAAAAATAACAATAACAATAAACAACAATAATAATGTGCAGTATATATACATAGACTTATAAAAGTCAAAGTAATTAAAACTAGCCTATGCATAAAGCTTACACATGGATACAAAAATATATTGTTTGCGCGATTTCTGACGATTGTTGTCTTACTTAACGACGTCTTCGTATCAAATTCAAAGTGGGACGTCGTTCTAGACCAGTGGTTCTTAACCTTTTCAAGGAAGCTGAACCCCAAGAGAACCCCTAAAGTTTTAATAATAATTTTTGAACTAATGGGAACAAAAGGAAATACAAAATTGTACCAAAATGTGATACAACATTAATACATTCAATGGTAGGCAATCTATTTCAAACAAAATTTATTAAATAAAAGTCGAAAAATAAAAATAAATTTTCGCTCACACTCACTGACCTTGATTATGTACATATTTCAGAGGACCTCTGCCGAACCTCTGGCTTTGGCTCACCGAACCCCAGGGGTTCGGTCGAACCAATGAGATATTATTATCATCGCTAGAGGGAACATGACGTATATTCCCTTCGCTAATTTTTGAAGCCACAACCATAGATATAATAACACCTTATCGAGAGTTCCGCAGTTAATTTAAATTGAAATGACGCGTTTTGATTGGTTGAAATTCATGGACGCAGTCAAGCTTAAGCGAGACTGTTTAATTTCTTTTCAAAGCTTACGACTTGCAAAAAGTACAACACACAAAATAACAACTTATCGATTAAATAATATTCCAGCGGCCTCGTTTTCGGGCTTTAATAAGTTGCCGCATCCACACACTACACAATTTAACTTTCGATCGGGTCGCCATTTTGAGCGGGCTCGGGGTCAAGGCCGTTATGGTTACACGTTAGCGGGCTCGGGGTCACAGCCTCAACAAAGATGGCGGATGCGGGCTCTAGTGATATATTTATATATTATACATCTCTATGGGTCGAACACTGGTTAAGAAGCACTGTTCTAGACGGTGCTTTCGGCGCACACGTCTAGCAGTAAACGCAGCGTTGGCGGCCATTTTGTAAGCGGAGGCGTTTGTGGATGGTTGTTGGTCACTTGTGGTGGTCTTATTAGCTGAGATTTGACGGTTTTTAACACTTAACTTTGAGATGTCCTGGAGTATTTGGACCTCGGTGTCTGCTTGGCTCGGCTGAGGGCCCCTCTGTCATTGATCAAGAGCGAAATCCAGATTTTTCCCCACGGAACGGCCGACAGATTGAAGAGTCGAAGGCCCAATGTATGCTTCCCTCTCTGTCTCTGTCTTTGTCTGTCAGTCTGCCTCTTAGTCTCTGCATCGCTTCTTTCCGTCACTCTCTGTCTCGTCTTCTGCCTCTCTCCCTATAGTCCTGTATACCCTCTCCGTCTGTCTGTATAACGTTTTCTATTCCTGACGTTTCTTCTATTCCTCTTTCTCTTAATTTCTTCTATTTTCTGTCTGTCTGCCTGTCTGTCTGCCTGTCTGTCTGTCTCCATCTCTATCTGTCTGTGTCTCTATCGATATGTCTCTGCCTGTGTCTGTCTCTCTGTCTGTATCTCATGTCTCTATTTGTATGTCTGTGTGTCTGTGTCTGTCACTTTCTTCCCCTCTGCATGGGCCTGTGCCTAGCTCTCTGTCTCGCAGCTGTACCCAACATAAGATTACAATTTCGTCGTGATGAATTCGCTGCATCTGACGCTAGAGGGCCGCCAAACGACCGCTGACGCCTCTGCAGCAGGCGCTGTGTCCTACTGGCCGTCCTACTGTCCATCCGTCCGTCTCTTATTGTCTGGACGCCTCCGTGTCCGGCTCTTAAGCCTGTCCGTCTCCAGGGAGAACGCCATATCCGTTGTGGTCGTCTCCAAGATGTACGGCGTAAAGCGAAGAAAAGGCAAACACGGACAGACAGACAGACAGACAGACACACAGACAGGCAGACGGACAGACAGATATAGACACATACAGGCAGACGGACAGACGGATATAGACAAATGCTGAGAGGCTGAGCGAGCACTTGGCATGCCTGGCTGAACACAAGACGAGAGAAGAGACCCATCACTTGTCTAGCTATCATTGTATACGTTCTGCCGACTAATTGACAATGCGGGACAACAGACGCATGACCGTCAACGAAGGACGTTCAGCATTCGATCGCTTATTCAGACTTCTTTCCACTATCTTCGATACACCAGGGCATCGACTAAAAACTTAGCCTATGCAATAATAATATATCCTATACAAATGAAAATATATAACGCGTTTTAACAACACAGGTCTTGCACGACTCAGCACGAGAGCGCGTTTCGCTACATTCCTAGTCATAAGTTAGTGCAAGGTGAACAGATGAGTTTTTAATTTTGTTTAAACAATTTAATTTTAATAGACATTTTAGACTATACTGCACGGGATACTCTGCTCAATCCTAAACACGATTCCAGTGTTTTCGTCAGAAAACTAAAATCGAAAAGAATCTTTAAAACTCAAGAAGAGTGTAGGCCTATAGGCCTATAATAAGAGCGTTTCTGAAACGCAGATTCGTATCTAAAATGGAGTTTGAATTCTTAAAAGAACGCACTGTAAATATTATTACTATGGCCTAATCGTTAATTCATAATTGTAATCGTAAACTCTATATTTCTAAAGCGCCGCCTGAGGGCTAAGCGTAGAGCCAGGGCACCAGCTTATTCACGAGCGCTGCATCGAGTCAGATCTCGACGGGTTGTTGTCCAGAGAGTTATCAACTGGAGATCCAAGTCTGGTTGCCAAGGACCAGAAAGTTCATGGTTAGGCCTAGCGCAGAGACGCCACCAAAAATGACCAAAATATTAAAGCAAGTAATATTTAATTCGACGAACTTAGCTGAGTTGCCTCTACTTAAAAAGATTACAGCGCTTGAAGTCTATTCTGTTTGAACAAGTGTTCCCCTTGTTGGATCGGGAGCGCTACTGATCAGTTTTCCTTGAAGTTGCGCTTTACAAAATTCTCATATCTGTTACGTTACAATATTGCCTCACAGTCATATCCCTTCGCGGGAGGAAATAGTCCGTCGATGTAAACAACTCGTTACTCGTGACGTATAAGTCGCAGCTCTTGTCAAATTGTTCGAAGTTCGGAAATTGGTGTCTAACGACATACATTTACCGTGACCAGTTGTATAATAATATCGGCCGAGCTCTGTTTTTAACCCAATAAAGCGAAATTGATGACGCCTTAGCGGCCTTAGGCAGGCGGCTGTTTTCCGCGCGTTTGATGTATCAACGCGCCGCGTCTGTCGTCTAATTCGATAAATAAAATCGGGAGCTGTGCGCCGCATACTTGACGCGCCGTCGAAGCTTTCAAAGGCTCGGACCCCTGCGCCGAAACGATTGTTGCCCAACAGCAAAGATTGACAAAAGAGTTGCTCGTTTGAGGGCTAATTTAGTGAGTAAGTGATTGGACGGTGGGTAGGTACGTGCTGTGCAAACTAACTCGAGACTGAGAATTGATATAACAGTAATAGTAATAGTAGTAGCAGTGGTAGTGATACTGGTAGTAGTAGCAGTAGTAGTAGTAGCAGTAGTAGTAGTAGTAATAGTAGTGCCTTTCCAGACAATTTATTTTTTTTCATATATAATATTGCAGTCCCTGATGGATCCTGTATTCCTGTATACCTCGGGGCAACAAGTAATAATAATAATAATACAATAATAATAATGATTTTATTCATTCATTCATTCATTACGAAGTTTTATATAGCGCCCCTTTCAAGGTTACTACTCAGAAGCGCTCCCGACCACAGCACGGCTGAAAAGGACAGTTTTGAGGCAAGTATAGAAAGATTCAGAGTAGATTCTGGGATGCAAGCGCAACGTCAAAGGAAGCCCGTTCCAGAGGGAGGGGCCAACCACTGAGAAGGTTCTGAAGGTTCTGATGGTTCATATTATATACTCTGGGAAACATAACTAAATTGTCATTCTCTTCGAACACGTTTTGTGATCCTGAGGAAGACACATAGGGCCTACTTTGAAATTTGAATAAAAAATTCATAATAATTTTCAAATGATGATTTTAATTGTTGATCATCTTCCTTCTGTGTAGGTCCTTTGATTCGAACGGATTCGAACAATTTCTGTGGCTTCCTGCTGACTGCTTTCTCTTGGCTTCTCATCGTTCTAACAATGCCAGTCTCCATGTGCCTTTGTCTCAAGGTAGGCACACGCACTGAGTCAGGCAGGTGCTCAGGTAGGCAATTGCATCCTTTCGCTCCTTCGTTAGCTCATTCTCTCCTTCCTTCCATCTTTTTACTCTTCTTGTTATTATTTTAAGTAGGCATGTTTCATTCGTTCGCTCTTCCCTGTCCTTCCTTCCTTCCTTCCTTCCTTCCTTCCTTCCTTCCTTCCTTCCTTCCTTCCTTCCTTCCTTCCTTCCTTCCTTCCTTCCTTCCTTCCTTTCTTCATTTCTTCATTTCTGTGGAAGTTCACAATTTAATCCAGATGCCAATGCCATAAATCTGGTGTATTCATATAATGCCTGTTCATCCGTCTGCCTGTCTCTGTCTGCCTGTCTGTCTGACAGTCTGTCTATCTGTCTGTGTGTCTGCCTGCCTGTCTGTCTATCTGCCTTTCTGTGTGTGTGTCTGTCTCTCTATGTTTATGTCAGTCTGTCTCTCTCTCTGTCTGTCAGTCCGTCTATCTGTCTGTCTGTGTGTGTGTGTCTGTCTGTCTGTCTATTCGCCTGCGTGTCTTAAGTCTTCCTGGATGTGTCTGTCTGTCTGTAGGTCGTTCAAGAGTACGAACGCGCCGTTATATTTCGACTCGGTCGACTGCTGACGAACGGTGCCAAAGGACCAGGTTAGGAATGTCTGTCTATCTGTCTGTCTGTGTCTGTCTATCTGTGTCTGTTTATCTGCCTGTCTATCTATGTCTGTCTGTCTGTCTGTCCGTGTGTCTGTGTGTATATCTGTCTGTCAGTCTGGTCTGTCTGTATGTCTGTCTTTCTCAATATGTCTGTCTGTCTGTCTGTCCGTGTGTTTGTGTGTCTGTGTGTCTGTGTGTGTCTGTGTGTGTGTGTGTCTGTCTGTCTGTCTGTCTGTCTGTCTGTCTGTCTGTCTGTCTGTCTGTCTCTGTCTGTCTGTCTGTCTGTCTGTCTTCATGTATACTGTTTTAATGGCGCTGTGTTAAATTAATAAATGAGCCGAGTGTGTGCTGCAGAGTGTAGCTGCTACGCAAAAGAAAATGTCGATATCAATAATTAACGGCCTTTTGTTGTCATAAAAGATGCAGTTAATTAAACAATAGGTAGGCTACTGCTGTTACTATTAAGCCGTGTTTAGACACCGTTAAATTGCATTCTCTCCGTCTTATATATAACTAGCAGTTTTTTACCCGGCGTTCGCCCGGGTTTTCCTCAGCGCCCGTGTATTTGAATTTAACGATGTGCAATTTTTTCGTGTGTCCCTCTAGCTAATTTAGGCTACGCGTTGGTTTGAAATTGTTTAATATCAACTCTAGGCAATATATACTCCTGCATAGCTAGATTTCAATGGCATTGAAACAGACTATGACCACATCGAAACTTAAAATGTCCAAATATCGGAATTTAAAGTAAATTTTGAGTTGAAATAAAGTTGGGTTGAGATCTATAGAAATTCAAATGAAAACGTTCGTTACAAATTTCGTATCCCTAAAGTGTTGCATTGGCGAATTTTTAAGTTCGATCACCTAGAAATTCTGCCGTGGGCGTGACCACTTCTGATTTGAAATCAACGGTCATCGTGATTGGTTGCGAATCAGAGCGTTGACCTAGATGCATATTAACGTGACGTAAGATTGCATATTAATTTAAGCCTTCGTGACGTGAACAAATGGCCATACTGTGGCCGGTATTGAAATAGTCTCGTCGAAAAAGTTGGAAATTTAAAATGGCCATATATCGGCGTTTAAATAAAATTGCGAGCTGAAAATAGTCGCGTTGACCTAGACGCGGCGTAATAATGTTTTGTAAATTTTATCAAATCGCTAAAGCGTTCCGTTTCGGAGCCTTTAGCAGACAGACAAACATACGGAAGGACAGAATAATCAGACTTTGGATTATAATATAAGATTCATGAGCATCGTATCCTAACTCCGCCACTGCTCGTTCTCTGGGAGGGCCAGTCCCAAGTCTGGATGAAGGAGGAGGGCGACGATGATGATCTTTGTTATCAGGCAGTATCGTTTTAAACTGAAACTACTACTGTATTGTAACGTATAGCAGTGCCGGATTAACGCATAAGCAAAATAAGCCATGGCTTAGGGCCCCGGAGGTTTTGGGGGCCCCAAAATCTGAAGAAATTAAATCAAATTGTTGTAGCAAATTCCTAATTTTGGTATAATTTCAAATAATTCAGCGTTACCCTGAAACATTTTTAGTGCTAGTAAGTTTTAGTTACTACTTACTTACTGAATACTGACCATAGTTGCAGACTCGCATTCAAAGTCTGTATAGGCGCCCCTAGCGACCGACGGCAGATGTCAAAGGCTCAAAGCCGAAACTCTAGTAGGCCTATGTCGACACTTTTTTGACATGGTGACCTGGCGGCGGACGCAATAGGGTAAAAATTCTGAAATTACTCAATTTTGAATAGCGGAACATATTAGCATTATGATATATGAACGGTCAGTGACATTTATAAACAATGAAGCGGTCATATTAGGTGTGGATATGTAAAAAGAAAGAAAAAACAACTTTTAAAAGAAAAAGAAGGACATGATGGACGTCTCTATAGACTACATGGTTTTTTCAAGCCCTGCCTAAGCTGCCTTTGCGAGCACCAAACAGCGCAATAAGTGCATTGAGTGCAACCGAAACCACCGCTACTTCTAGTGATGACTTAGATTTGGGACGACTCCCTGACGTTGAATATAGGAGAATGAACTCAAGAAAAATATTTCTAAGAAGACAAATTAATTATGGACAAGCTGAAGACGCAAATTTAAGCCCAAGGGATAAATTTCGCGTTTAGACATTTAATGCCTATCACTGACGTTCTGTCAACGAACTTGTAAAAAGAGCCACAGTGTACACAAATATCACAGATAAGTTTTCGCTTCTCATTTATTTGGAGTTACCAGGTACCAAATGAAACACGCAATGAGCAGGCTCAACGTTTAATTGAATCATATCCAGAGGATTTTGACACCACCTTCGTAAATGAACTTGACCAATTCCATTGTTATGTCTAGAGGCGCAAAACAAATATCAAAAGCGTGGTTAACACCCAGGTTAACCCCCCGAGCAAGACCCAACCATAAAGACTTATATGATGTTATTTTTGAAGACGGTCTTCAATTTGTTTTCCTAAATGTTGAAATAGCACTACGTATTTTTTTGAGTTTGATGGTCACAAACTGTTCGGGAGAGCGATCATTTTCTCAGCTAAAACGAATAAAAAACCGATTTAAGATCTACCATGCTCCAGGAAAAGCTAAGTTCACTTAGCCTGATGTGCATCGAATCAGATGTCCTTCGGCAAAATGCAGTTTGATGATATTGTTGAAGAATTTGCCAGGCAGAAATCAAGGAAGAAGTTTTTTAAAGTTTTTGTTTGATAATTGTAATTGTTCTCATTTCACAAAGAAATTACTTTATTAGCTCGTAAATTAGTCTATTCAATATCATTTAGGCCTACGCTTAGAACTTTGTGTTCAGATACCCGTAATAATTATGGCAACTAACTTTGCTTTGGGGCTAGGGCCCCCGGATGTCTCTTGGCTTAGGGCCCCCGGAAGTCTTAATCCGGCCCTGACGTATAGGCCTACGAATGGTGAGAAATGAGAACTGTTCAAAACTAGTCTTTAACTCGGCATCCATCCATTAATGACTGATCCATAGGCGTAGCTACATGAAGGCAGGAGGAGGCAATTGCCTCCTCTTGCTTTTTTCATATAGTGGAGCTTCAACGTAAATGACCAGTATTTTGGCAATGGTTTGTGAAGTTGCCTCCTCTTGAATGTCAGTCCTAATGTGTTGGAGGTAAAAACGTGATCTCCCCGGTTGTCAACTTTTCTGCCCCCGGTCGTCAACTTTTCTACCCCCCCTCCCCCGGTCGTCAACTTTTTCCTGACTCCCGGCCGTCAGCTTGTCATCGAAGTTTTAAGAAATGTCATTGGGGAAAATATGCACTGGTCTGTCAAGTTGCCTCCTCTTAAATTTAAGTCTGGCTACGCTCCTGGACTGATCATCGATTGTTCCGTTATTTTACACACCTTTTAAACGCGAAAATTCTAGTCTATATATGTATAGATTAATCGCCGTAGAAACATGTAATGCTGAGACACGTAGAATAATTATCAGGCTGTCTTTACACACCTTTAAATCCTGACTTGCCGACGCTATATATTGGTTAACGTTAATTGGTCTATGAGTAAGGTGTTATTAAGCGGTTTCCGAGTTTACCGACGTCTTATGGCCAGCGTTTTTACCACTCCTTGGGTTTTTTCCCAATCACGTATAATAAAATAAAACAAAGATAATAGATTGTCCATTACGGTCTGGATGATCGAGATCAATAAAAGTCTTAATATTTGTGCAGCGTGGTCTATGCTATTGCTAAATATAGAACTTAGTATAGCTCTAAAAGCAGATTGCATGATTTGCATCATTGCTTTTTTCCGGAAGTCAAACTTTTGCCGCTTTGGCGGCTTTGCGCGTTCGAAATAAAGTCAAAGTCTAAAATATTCTATTTTTTACTTTAAGTAATTAAGTTTAAACATTAAATCAAAGTAAAAAATTGGAATGTGTGATAGAAGTAATAGTTCCAGCGATTCGGACTATGATGAAAAGAAAAACAAAGTCAACAAACGTAGTAGCAGCAGTGTTGCTAGTGTTACTAGTGCAACATATCCAGCTAAAAAAAACGAAATCATGGTATCAGCAGTCATTTAATAACAATTGGCTTCAAGATCCGGAGCTCAAGGATTGGATTGAAGCTGATTCTAAAGACAGGTTTGTGGTCAGATGCAAGGTATGTGACTTTAGTCTCTCGAATATAAACAAATCGTCGCTGTTAGCGCACAAAATGACACAGAAACATGTCAAGAATTTTGAATTTAAAAAAGACATGACAAATATCAAGACGTTCTTTGTAACTCCCAAGACACCTTCGTTAAGAGAACAAGTGGCCAAAGCCGAACTCCTTCATGTTGAATTTTGGTTTAAATTGAGCAATGATCACATGAAATTCGGACTTTTGTCAAACTTTATGTGTGGACTCATGGCTCTGCCACACTCGTCGGCATGTGTTGAGAGAATTTTCTCACAGGTAAATATGGTCAAGACTGCTCAAACGAACAAATTTATTGCATGCTGAAACTGTTGCCAGCCGTCTACTTGCTAAACAAGCAATTGCTAGAGACGGTGTCGACTGCCATGCTTGGACTCCTTCCAAGTCTTTGGTTGCAGATGTTGCTGAAGGACGTTGTCATCAGCGTTACAGTGAGAGACAAAAACTTACAAAAATGCAGGTAAGCACAACTTTGGTTACATTACCTCCTTCTGAAGAAGAAGATGTTTATGACGTTATTGGCGTATTGAAATAAACATTTGAGCGTTTTAAGGTTTGAAAATTGAAATTAAATAAACAAACTTCATTTGAATCATATGACTTGATTGCTACATTAATTCGTCATATTTTCAATTAACATTTTCAAATTTTGACCAATAGAACAAAAAGTTTATTTTAAAAACCGGTTTAATTGCATTACATTATAATATTTATCATTTATAATATATGATTTATTAATTATTATGTTATTATCCCCCTTAATGTTTCAAAAGTTTGCTGAAAAACTGACCTTGGGTTTTCTTGGGTTTTTTTATCGTCTGATCTTGGGTTTTTTATTTTTATTGAGTGGCAACACTGCTTATGGCAACAAAATGCTGTTGAAGCCGGCATAAATTATATTTGGTTCATTCAGTAATAGTATACAATGTACTGCAGCTACACTGCCTAGTGCTGCACCCCTGTTCTACAATAAATGTTTGGGGGCCCGTGGCGCATTGGATAACATCTGGCAAAGAGACCGAGAGGTACCGAGTTCGAGCCCCCGTTGGGCGGATATGCTTTGTGTTTGCAGGCTGTTTGTTCTGTTAGTAGTTAAGATTTGTGTCTTGTGAATTGCATAATTGTACACTGTAACCGGTTGCGGTTTGTCAACCGGATTGTTGAATAAACGAAAATATATATATACACCGTGTCTCAAAATAAACTGTGCTAAATTGTTTCTGTCAGAACTTCGTCAAATTTCCACCAATTTTAATAATTTTTGGTAGGTAGATGGCAAAATGGCCGAAATTTCATTCTTTACATACATTTTCCACATCACCTGAATCATATAACCGCACTACCTTGTTAAACACAGATGTACCAATTTTGTATATAACGCTTACATTTTATTACATGCAACAAACTATCTGACGACTTAATTAGCACGCAGTAAAGTAAAATATGGTTTACTTAGCAGAGTTTTTAATTGTTATGACAGATCTGCTTAAAAGTGTTAGAATTGGTGCTCGAAATGTGCCCCGCTTACACGGACACAAGCGCTTAGACGGCGACGCCACTGGCCGATAGCAGCATCAACGATCGACTGGTCAAAGCGCGCCGAATTCTCCGGATCTTAATTTAACCCAGTCGACTATAGCATATGGAGTGTGCTGCAGGAGAAGGTTTACCACTCCAGAATAGCCAACGTCGACGAACTCAAAACGCGTCTGATCGACGAGTGGGCGCTCTTTGACCAGTCGATCGTTGATGCTGCTATCGGCCAGTGGCGTCGCCGTCTAAGCGCTTGTGTCCGTGTAAGCGGGGCACATTTCGAGCACCAATTCTAACACTTTTAAGCAGATCTGTCATAACAATTATAAACTCTGCAAAGTAAACCATATTTTACTTTACTGCGTGCTTATTAAGTCGTCAGATAGTTTGTTGCATGTAATAAAATGTAAGCGTTATATACAAAATTGGTACATCTGTGTTTAACAAGGTAGTGCGGTTATATGATTCAGGTGATGTGGAAAATGTATGTATAGCATGAAATTTCGGCCATTTTGCCATCTACCTACCAAAAATTATTAAAATTGGTGGAAATTTGACGAAGTTCTGACAGAAACAATTTAGCACAGTTTATTTTGAGACACGGTGTAGATTGGTATAGGCCTATGTGTGTTTGTGCAATGTTTAATGTACGATTTATACGATATGACGGTCAGCTGTTGATATTGCTATGTCGCTAAACAGAAGAGTAGAAATATTGTCGACAACAACGGCGTTTGATGCATTAAGATTAATTTATTATTAATTAGTAAGTTCTATAGTATCGGGGTCTAATGCACAAAGCGTCAACTGATGGAGCACCAAAACCAGGTCATAATCAGATAAAGTCAAACCGTTATCAGGTCAAGCCAAGCAGTAATCAGGTGAAGTTGTCTTTAAACGCTAGATAGGCCTACTAGGCCTACTATTGATAATTTATGCACTGTTTTGGAACTGTATGGAAACGTTTCCCGATATCGACGTCAACGGCTTTTCTACCCACAAGATGTCGTTAAACAGTTGGAAATCTAAGATTAAGTTTATTTCACCGACCCTGTAGCAGCTGTAAGATGTAGCTAAACGCTGTACATATAATTAGCTCTTATCAACTCTCAAGACACCTTTAGATATAGTCTCAATTTCATTCATGTGTTACGCTAAGCTTCTCGATGACTTTCCTTTACGAATCCTTTGCAGCAAAATCCTATACTGCAGTAAATATCTATAGAATAACATCTAACGTGCTCTTATACTTAAGTATTAGCGACGGCCATCGAGTTGTTTATAATTATAATTATGATCAAGTGGAGCTTTTGCTGCTAATCGTTTCTCGTTGCTTTTTAGGCTTGTTTTTCATAATACCGTGTACGGACTCCTACACCAAAGTTGACCTACGGACCGTGTCTTTTGATGTACCACCTCAAGAGGTAAGTCTTTTTATATACCACCTCAAGAGGTAAGTCTTTTATGTACCACCTCAAGAGGTAAGTCTTTTGATGTACCACCTCAAGATGTAAGTCTTTTGATGTACCACCTCAAGAGGTAAGTCTTTTGATGTACAACCTCAAGAGGTAAGTCTTTTATGTACCACCTCAAGAGGTAAGTCTTTTGATGTACCACCTCAAGATGTAAGTCTTTTGATGTACCACCTCAAGAGGTAAGTCTTTTGATGTACAACCTCAAGAGGTAAGTCTTCTGATGTACCACCTCAAGAGGTAAGTCTTTTGATGTACCACCTCAAGAGGTAAGTCTTTTGATGTACAACCTCAAGAGGTAAGTCTTCTGATGTACCACCTCAAGAGGTAAGTCTTTTGATGTACCACCTCAAGAGGTAAGTCTTCTGATGTACCACCTCAAGAGGTAAGTCGATCCAATTACCACTTCACAAGGTCTTTACAATAACTATCATACGCACAGATAAGCACTAATAACCACTCATTAATAATAATTATAATGAAAGAGAAATGACCGTGTATCCGTCCTTCCGCAAGCGTCACTTCTCACAGCGTCATTTGCCAAAGACAATCTGGCTTAGGCCTACATCATTCTACGTCATAGCAATAACCAATAATAAACGTTGTCATAGCAACGCGAGATCATACGCAATGATAATTAATAACATAAACATGTTACGCGAAGCGGCCGAGTATAGCGACCAGCCACTCACCGACAGACAGACACGTCCAGGGGTGGGGATGGAAGTGCGCAAGGGGAGCGTAAAACACATTTCAAAATTGTTTTTAACCGTCCTAGGACGGGCCAACATCTAGTTAACAATAACATACATCATACGTGTACATATATACACACATACATTGACATGCATACAGGCTTACACATGCATGCACACATACATACATATATTCATATATACATGCATACATACATACATACATAAATACATATACACTGACATACATGCATGCATACATACATGAAATCTACATATATATGTATAGAATTTCTCCGGCGCCAGAGTAGGTGGTGAATCGTAAAACTGTAGACGACCCATCATCCATCCACCAACCCACCCACCCAACCACCCACACACCCACCCCCACACCCACCCACCCAACCACCCACGCACACCCACCCCCACACCCATCCACCCAACCACCCACACACAAACACTTATCGGTTGATCGGAAACTGAAGTCGCTATATAAATGTTCCCTTATGAGCGCATTGCACCATCGAGTACCGCGTCATTATTTCCGTCCGAATGACGTCATTTCCGCAGCGCGTCGTCATGGCAACTGAGTCGGCATGACAACCGACGAATATTGAGAACATTAAAAGGAGAGAAGAGCAGCCGCCGACAGAACGACGACCCTCTTATCCGATGCCTGTCTGTAATTTCATCATGTCATAATTATATGCATATATATATGTATATATATATATTTATATATTATTATTTATATATATATTTGTGTATAAATATATATAATTATATATATATATTTGTGTATAAATATATATTTTGTATGTATATATATAATTATTTATATATATATTTGTGTCTTTGTTCGTGTATGCGTGTGTGTGCGTGTGTGTGTGGTGTTATTTGGACATAATTATATATATATGTATATATATATATATATATACATATGAGGGGCATAAGATATTTTTATGTATTATACGCCTATACCTTACAAATCACAGGATGTTCTTGTTTAGCCACGGTTGGCTATATATAGCGCTTCGCCTTGTAACGCCGTGACACGGTTACTGTGTAAGGGACCTTCAGCATGTCCTTCACTCAACAATTGCTCAGCGCCATAATATATATATATATATATATATTATATATATATATTATATAATTATATATATATATATATATACCGAAATGACTAGTTCTTTGCATGCATGCGTATCATGTAAGAATTCTATTCAAAGTGCGGCCCAGCGTCGTATCACAGCATGCACTGGGAGCGCCTCTGAATGATTCGCCCTATATGAGGCGCTTTATAAATGTTTGAATACAATACAATGCAAATACGCGACAACCACACAACAATCCGGCACAGCGAGAAAATACCCAGAAGGGGTTTTATGCGAAGGGTAAAGAAGGGTCTCCCCAACCCAGTGACCCCCATCTGCACCCACGGTGGCCACATGTCCACTTCAATCAGGACGACCATTAAGAAGGAGGACGTGACGTAACGGAGGCTTTTATGAGGCTCCTTTATGAGGACGAATTGACGATTGGACAGGATTCAATTGACGTCGATATTTATAGATCGGTTTTATGTAGCGCCAGAATTGAAGGCGCCAAATTGCTTCCATCTGGCGGCGGATGGGGGGAGGAAGGGAGAGGAGGTCGGAGGACGAAGGACAATGGACTTGTAAACACCGATCACGAAACGCCGCAGAGGACGGGAAATGGGACGGGCGGAGGCCAGGCGGGGAACCAGCTGCAGAGGCCATGAAGGGGAAAGTGGAGGCCGTTAAGAGGACAGAAGGCAGGGAACCAGCTGCAGGGAACCATGAAGGGGCAAGTGGAGGTCATTAAGAGGACAGAAGGCAGGGAACCAGCAGAGGCCATGGGATGTGCAGATGGAGGCCATTTAGGGGACAGGCGAAGGCCAGGCAGGGAACCAGCAGAGGCCACGAAGAAGCAGATGGAGGTCATTAACGGGACAGGCGAAGGCCATGAAGGGGACAGGTCTACTACCCGGCAGGGGCTAGACAGAGGTCGGGAAGAGGACAAACATATATCAGGCATGCGAGATAGGCGAAGACCGGACGAGGACACAGAGTCGAGGACTTGCTATAAGGCCACGATGTGGACAGGAAAACTCTTAAGACGAAAGAACAATCATTTGGCGTTTCCATTATTGTTTTTCTCAAGTACGCCTCTGCAGACTCCGTTCCTACTTCCTCTAACTTCAGATAACATATGGCATACTTAGCATACTTAAATCAGGCTAATATGTTGGAATACTGGATATACTTAAGTCAGGCTAATCAGGCTAACATGTTGGCATAATTAGCCTACTTAAATCAGGCTAATATATTGGAATACTCAGCATACTTAAATCAGGCTAATATATTGGTTCACTTAGCATATTTAAATCAGGCTAATGTGTGAACTTTCTTAACATACTCAAATCGGGCTAATATATTAGGATTCTTAATATGCTTAGATTAGGCTATAGTTTATTTGCATATTTAACATACTTCAGTTTAAAATCAGGTCCTAAATCAGGATAATATATTGGCCCACTTAACATACTTAAATGAGGTTAATTATGCTGATAATGTGGCCTACTTAATCCCAGATGTTGTTGTGTCACCGTAGAACCGGTCATATTCTTGTTTATCGTGCGTTTTGAAGGAGAAATAATTATTTATCTCTCGTTGTTCGACCGACATTTACAGCTAATTTTCGCCTCGTACTTTCGTGCCTCGTTACGCGAGGGCGCCACTGAAACGAAACATACGTCACATTGTGTCGTATTAACGAATGCGTGTTATGGCGCCATTTTGTCGTCTGCTCTTTAATGGCGCTTTGTCTTGCGGCCATCTGGCGGTAGATTTATCGACGTCTGCCATTTTGCCGTTCACTTCGGAAGCCATAGACTACAGTTTTCTGTGCGGTAGCGCACGGTTTTATGACGACTGCGCTGCGTACTCGTGGCGCCTCCGGTGACTGCTGATGTAGAAATGTATGAAGCTACAGTACTCTGTCGGACAGTTTGCGTGTAAGGGTTCTTGCAATACTAGAGTAATATTGTGTGTGTGACTGTGTGCGTGCGTGCGTGTGTGTTTGTTTGTAGAAAAGGAAGAGGGTAACGATTATATATATATATATATATATACTATATATTTTTTATATATATATTTATATATATATAACTCCGTTGTAGCGCTTGTATCTAGTGCACAATGTATCAGCCGATGGCGTTCCAAATTTGTCCAAAGCCTATCCGTATAAAGTTGACGAGAAAACGCCTATGGTCCTATGACAGACATGTTGATATGCATATATATATATATCTATCTATATATATTTATATATATATATGCACATATATATATATATGCATATATGCATATAAAGCCGTATACAAAGACATGTGCACACACATTAACAGTAGAGAGGCGAGCTGTAGCGACCATATACACACACTGTGCCAGATAAAAGAGTTCAAAGGAATCCTTCGAAGTCTATTTACGATCGAATCACAATGGCCGCCGCCGCCCCTCCTCCCCTCTCCTCCCCCTACCGGTCACAATCGACACTCTGCTCTGTCATCGACGTCGTCTGCTCGTTTCAATGTCCCGGATGCAGCCGGTCGCTCTGATTGGACAGTCGTTCAATTCGCTCAGATACACGGGTGTGACGTCAAATCAGCGTCCGCGAAAATGTAGCGCTATATAAATTTACAATTACACTCATCTGACAACGTGCTAAATTTGGCCCTATTCGGAACCTTTCTTCGCATTAGTGTCGATTCGGAACCACACCCGACCCTTTGGCCGCCATCTAGCTTTGTTTTGGGCCTACCCTGGACAGACTAACAATACACATTTTAGAACCGAGACCATTTTCGCTTTCGCCATTCTTTTGGCAGAATTTATTTTGCAATCAACCGTTAGTATTGATAAATTTGAAAGCGGTAACTCTTCATAAACACAGTACTCATGTCGAAGGACAATTCGGCTGACAAGCATGTATCAGTGGTACTCATAATATAATAATAATTTTGAGGAGCTTTCTTGCAAAACCAGACAAATCCACTTTTTGGTTTTTGAGAAAAATGAGATTTTTCAATCAAACAATGACTGCAGCAAATTTGAAAACGGGAATAGTGTGACTTGTTAGGGACCAACATTATTGTGCCTGAGAAATTTTTCTGGAAATACCTTGTTAAATAGGTCATACATGGTTATAAACATATGATTTGTCTCCTTTTGCACGATATAACGGATTTGTCTGGTTTTGATCCAATATACCCATAGCATTATGAACATTCCTCAATATTACCATTAAAATTTAATTGTATTATTGTAATCATTCAAAGAATACCAAATCAATGTGTTTATGCTGCACTATTATCAACACTAATAATATTCATCAAACACAATGTCAGGAACAAGGTACAAACAATAACTTGACGAACATTACCTTGGTAAACCTGTAGTTTAGGTTGCTAAATTATTTTATGTCGTCAAACTTAAATGGAAGTGGGACTGATGAAAACATTTCTATCTTGAAATGGAAGTTGGATTGATGGAAATAATTTTTTTCGTAAATAAAAGCGGATTGAGGAAACTTAGTTTTTGATGCAATAGAAGCTGGAATAATGAAAATAATTGGTTCCGTAAGGGGTCGCCCATTAATTAAATAGAAGTTGGGTCATTTTTTCATTAAATGGAAGTTGGATTGATTAAAAAAATTCTCGATTAAAATGGAAGCGGGATTGATTATAGTTATGATGGACATAGGTAGGGTGCTTACTTACCAACGTGAAGTACGGTATTGAAGACATAAGAATAATTTAGCAACCTAAACTACGGGATTACCCATTACCTTGATTAATACACTCTACTCGGCCCAGATCGTTTTCTTCCCTGGCAATTTCCATTACTTCGAAACAGTAATAATAATTTACTGTAAAAATATTTCACTGAAGTGTTAGAACGTTTTAATGAAGCTTCACAAAGAGCAACAATGTTATGTTAATAGAAAACGTCATTGCACGTGACCGATTCCGCTGCTGCGATTGGTTGGGGATTTGTCTGGTTTGCATGTAACGACAATGTGGATTTGTCTGGTTATGCACGAAAGGTCTTATTCTTCAATGG
>JACEVL010002027.1:0-22411 GCA_020284085.1 Aporrectodea caliginosa
CGTGTCTATCACGTGACCATAGACACGTGACCCCGTCCATAAAACACAAACCCGCGACTTTTCAAAAACTCGAGAAAATCGCAAATGAAAATTTTGACAGATTTTGGTGTGTATGAGATGCGCCCAATGCGGGAATTTCATGGCAGTTTGGAAACCAATGACAGTATAACAATTTAACTATTCTATAGTAAATCGACCCTCCTGGAGTCGATTTCGACAATAAAAAAAACCCATGACGTCATGGGTTTGCGTGTGGTCATGGCTTTGCGACTCTTGGGCGTGCAAAAGTCATGGGTACGGGGGTCTCACCCGTGCACACACACACACACACACACACACACACACACACACACACACACACACACACACACACACACACACACACACACACACACACACACACACACACACACACACACACACACACACACACACACACACACACACACACACACTGAGTTCAGTGACGAGTCAATTTGCCTTGGAAGCTAAATGTGAATTTGATAACTCTACAGATATCACTTCATGCTTATGTAGCCTACTGTATGTTGTTTTAGTATAGAAAGACGTCAGTTTCTTCCGAGCATCCTAAGCTGGTTTACGCCTGATGGCAAATAAAATTCGCTTTATTACCAGCTAGAAACCTGATCGCTATCTGCGTAACTGTAGCATGCATCATCTTCATAATCTACTACAGTTTAGGCGATACCTATGTGCAGGGTGGACTGGCAGCTGGAATACACGAGGAAGATTCCTCGGTGGGCCGCCAGGACCGGTGATATAATAATTTAATCAATTTAGTACAGATGATACAGGTTTTTTTACAAAAAATTGCGGCATCGGTTAACCGGTTTTTAGTTTCGGTTAACCGGTTTGTAAATTAACTGAAAAAGAGCAATGCATACTTACTTACCTACAGTGCTCCGTACAGCCAGCGGCCGCCATGTTAGATAAGAATTTACATCTTCCATTCTACTTCCGGCGTCTTCCACTGAGTTTGTTTTGATAAAATTTCTTTTAAATTTGTTAGTTAGTAATAAGTAATATTAATTAAATAAGATATGTTACGGTTATGAGTGATATAAATCCGAAACGTAAATGTAAAGGTGGTGCGGAGAAAGTAAGAGATAAGAAACTAAAGATTCTTGGTAAAGATGGAGCTAAATGCCGAAATCTAGTCGATTTATTTAAAGCCACTCCAATTCAAACTGAAGACACCAGCTCTCAACAAACACCTTCTGCAAGTAAACAACCCGACAAATTTTGCAAAAAATGTCCTGTTTGCTGCTTTTCTGTACTACATAAATACAGTTTCTATGGGCAAGCATACAAGCATCTCTTTAGTGCATATAAACTTTTATTGACTCTGTCGTCTACCCAAGTAGCTTGTGAGAGATCTTTCTCTAAATTGAAATACATTAAGAATCGCTTGCGAAGCTCATTGTCATCTACACACCTTGAAGCTTTTATGCTTATGTCAACAGAAACCGATGTTTTAAGTGAACTGAATAATGACACAATTATAGATCATGTAGCCGAAATGGCACCCGGCTTAAAGAAGTTGCTAATACTATAAACAGCAATAATACCATCACAGTGAGTCCGAATAAATTGATTTATAACTTGAGTTGACGCATTCTTAATATTTTATATATAATTATAAATTATATATGCGATTTATCGTTTTTTGTTATTGCATAATGTAATTTGTAAAGTGACCCATGACTTTGGAGGTCACTGGCCCTCGGGTATGCATGAAAAAATGCACAAAGAAAATAAAAGTCATGAAGTTAGGGCCGCTTTTTGTTTTTTTCCCGGGCCGCTTGAACTCCCCAGTCCACCCCTGCCTATGTGTATGACGAGGCTAAAGAATACACGACGTGTCTTGTTGGCAATCCATGTCTCTACGAAGACGAAGTCGATTTTCGTATCATCGTCATTACATTCAACAGACCAGAGTCCCTCGCTAAGCTACTGCGGTCCATAGAGGACGTTGAGCTAGACGGTGACCGGGTATCTATGGAGATCTGGGTGGATAGGGATTATAAAGGTAGGATCCACAAACGCACGCTGGACTTCTTGAAAACGTACAGCTGGAAACGAGTTCCCACCCGAGTTCACGTTCAGTCTACACATGCAGGAATATACGGGCAGTGGATCGATACGTGGAGACCGAAAGATACCAGCGAGCTGGCGTTGATTCTTGAGGATGATATAAGCGTTTCCAAATACATGTACCGATGGATTAAAGCCGTGCACAAGAGCTACAACTCACGAGATGATTTTGCCGGCGCTACCCTCACAAGCGATGAATTGAAATCACACGATGGTAGTTTCAACGTGCTGATGGCTCCAAAAACAGAAACGGTCTTCATGTACAAATGCATCGGGTCTTGGGGATTCTCGCCCAGCGTCAAGGTTTGGAAAGACTTTCAAGACTGGTACCATTCCGTAATAAGTGATCCGACTTTTGTTCCAGCGGTTCCTGGAATACAGCCGACAAAATGGTACGAAGACTTGATTATAAGATAGGCCAAGCTGACACTATGTGGGAACAGTGGTTCGTCTACTACGCCTACAGGAATAAACTCTTCACCGTTTACAACAATCTCAGGATTTTCAATGGGGACGAATCCTCTTGTTTGTGTATTAATCGTCGTGAGGTTGGACTTCATTCTGGTTCAAAGGGAAAGGAAGATTATTGCACTTTGTTAAATCGATGGGACGATAGTTACGTTGCATTGCCGAAAGAGATCGTTAAACTTGACTGGAATGGAACGGCGATAGACACATATTAACAATAATGAACATCTTATAATCGCAATTGAACTATTTTAGTTTATTTATCGTTTTAGCGTTCCTTATTAGATGTATGTAGCCTACGGATTATAGCATAACATCATCGTTTTATATACATGGCATTTTAACACCAATGTCCATGACAACTGTCATCAATCATACTTCCATATAGCCTAGGCCCCTACGCAAGTATTATTTTCATCAATCCAACTTCTAGTTTAATTAGAAACTATTTTCATCAATCCAACTTTTATTTAAGCAAAATTATAATGATGATGATGATGATGATGATGATGATGATGATGATGATGATAATGATGATGATGATGATCTCGATGAAGATGATCAATTGATCATGATGCTGACGACGACGATGATTATGATGGTCAGCATCGAGATGAACATGATGATTGCGATCATGATGATGATGGTGATGATTAGGATGGTCAGAATGATAACGATAACTACAGTGGTGGTAATAATGATTAATAATAACAGAAATCTCTGTAATGAAGGCAACATTCCTGAAATGCATAACAGGATGAGTACCAGCCACTTCAGTAGGTGGCGACAACGCTCGCGATTCGCCGCAGCCGATGAGTAGCAGTCTTAAGTCTTAAGAGCTGCAGTGTTGCCAAAAGTGTTGTTAATATTGCTGGCATATATCGTAAGGTCGGATGAACTTGAACAAAACACGAAATTTTGCTACCGTAGATAATAATTAATTTATTCTTGTGTTATTTGGCAGTAAACTGCTTTGCTAATGCTTGCTATAAAATGTTTTAAGTACGAATTTGTTATTGTTGGGAGTCGATTAGCAATTCGTATGACCTGTAATTTAAAATCAAGATTCTTCTCATAGCCTGCATGTAGACTAGCAAACATTCACGCGTTTTAAGAAACTTACAGAACAACATTGGTTCAGTCGCTGTTTAGCCTATAGGCCTAACGCAGCGTTCAGGTTAAAAAACTTATTTTCTTATTCGTATGAGCAAAAATAGGTACGTCCAACCTACGATCCGTACAGATTAATAATGTTGTTGTTGTAGTTATATTAGCAATTTGTATCTGTGTTCTTTACGCACATGGTCGTGCATGCGAGGGAAATAATAATCTGCCTGTAGCCTATAGATATATCGGCTTCGCGGATGAGAGACCAGTTTACAGTTCAAGCATTATGAATTGCCTTCTTAATCTTGAGATGATAAGGTAAAGTCCTACTTGTAACGTAAGATGTTTCTTAGTCCAATAGCTAAAATATCGCATTGTAGTGTATTCTTTCTTTCTCCTCCGTCAAGTATTCGCTGACGATGAGGCTCTAACAAAACTTCTCCATTTCGGTCGGTCTCTTGCGAGTTCATTTTGTTAGAGTTTCTTGGTCTCTTGCCAGGCGGTGACCAGTCCTCTCCTGGTAGGATAAGGAGATCGTTGGGCCATTCTGGCCTCTTCCGGTCTGAGGTGTCCTTCCAACACCTGCCTCCTGCGTTGGCCAGCTGTTTCAGGGTTCCTGGTGAGCTTTCCCACCTCGCGAAACGCCCAAGGTGGTTCTTCGACCAAGGTCTTCGACCAAGGTCTTCACCACTGATGGTATAGCCCCACCAGGCTATCCCCTACTTGGCTGTTCACCCTCTCACCACGGTGAGGTGCAGGTAGGGCTTTGAGAGGGGTGTGTATACTTCGAGTCAAATAGCATCAAAGTACTTCGTAGGAAAGATTACTTAGATATTGCTATCATGGCATAAGAATAAAAGGATTTCAAAATCGCTATTAAAATGTCGTAGGCAGAGGAAGACAAACGTCTTATCTTAAAAATAGACATAGACCTACAGGTCATATTCCTAAATTGAGTTCTTGCTCCGAAAGTTTAACTCTCCGTAACGACGTCCATTTTGATCTGTGCTATTCAGAGCGCAAGTGTCATTTGCTGAATTCATGTCATTATGTAATTATCTGAAAGTATACAGTTATGTCTTTGTACTATAATCCCTTAATTAAATATGTGCAATACTATGCTGTAAGCTTAAAGAAGCGAAGTACTGACTGTCTGATTTGGCGAAATTGTTTCAATGTTGAAGGAAAAGAAAGATGCAAATATCGTTAACTTTGATACTTTTGGAAGTGATCCGCTTCTTAGCTGCAGAAGGAGGTAGTTTTTTTTAATATTTTAACTTTAATAAAAATCTAAATGTTGAGATCCGGAACCAATTTTACCCAGCGCCTACGTTGAACGGCTGTTTGGTATTAAAGGCCAAAATATTGACGACCGTGATGCATCTATATATATTGTATTGTATTGTATTGTATATAGTAGTAGTAGTTTCAGTTTAACGACTCTGTGGGATAACAAAGATCATTGGCGTCGTCCTTCTTTATCCAGGCTTAGGACTGGCACTACCAGTGTACGAGTAGTGACGGCCTTAAATTATGCATGAAACAGCCTATATAGGTATACAATAATATAAATATATATAATATGTGCATCATGTATTAAGCAGCGCCGTGCTTTTTCGGTTGTGGGACCTTCCATCTGGAATGACCTCCCGCTTAAGCTCCGCTCTTTACTTGTGAGCCATCCGGCAGGGTTCTACATTCTACAAGTCCCTCAAGTCTTTTTCTTTAGTCGTGGCTGGGCCGGGATCGCTTCTGAGCAGCTTCTTGAAGAGGCGCTATATAAATGCTCTGAATGAATGAATGAATGAATGAATGAATGAATGAATGAATGAATGAATGAATGAATGAATGAATGAATGAATGAATGAATGAATGAATGAATGAATGAATGAATGAATGAATGAATGTATGACTGCAAATAGTGAACGGTGAAAATTTTAATTCGCATTTTAGTTAACGATCTATATAGTTGCTATATATAGTTGCGTTCTTTCGGTGACTTTTCACTCTTTAGATGGCGTACACAGACATTTAAGGACATAGAAATCGAGATTATTCCTAATTCATAATGTATTGCTAGTCCGTAGTTTATGATGACAAAGATGAAGAGAAGAGCAGCCCCTAAAGCTAACCTGAGAGACAGCTATGGGCATGAAGTGTTAGCGACTTCAATTTTTGAGTTGATTTCGTTGGTCGCGGAAATCTTCGTGCTGCATCTCGAATTAGTGAACATGTTGTTCCCTTTGCGCGCACTTCAAAGGCGCAACATTCAGTGGTTGGGCCGACCACGTGGAATAATCCTCCTTCAGATCTGCGTTTTCTCTTAGCTAGGGACTCTGCATACACCTTTTAAAAGCATCTGAAAACTGTTCTTTATCGCCGGAGTTGGACCGGCAGCGCCTCTGAGTCATACATTCGTGAGGGGAAAATCTCGCATACCTATACTGTCATTTCCAAAACATCCTTGGATTTTGATGTAGATTTCAGTTGTCTTGATGGCTGGTCGATGAATCCTCGGAATGGTCAGTGCTACTACATTAGCCAACAACACGCCAGTTTCGACGTTGCTGAGAAGAGTTGCAAGGACATGTCCTCATCGCTGGCAACCATACAGTCACTTGATGAGCATTTCTTCACCCTACCATTATTATATCTAGAGAGGTAGGAATGCATATGTTTCTAAAATGTGATTTACTTAATAAGACAAATATGTGACCCAAGGGATCAAAATGAGTCGGATGTCGGCAATTTACATTGCTAGGAAAACAGCAAAATATGATCAGAAGTCACTTTTTCTTATTATCAGATTTTAATGGAAATGGGTGAAAAAAAGTTTTACATTTCTGATATCTCACATTTGATGAAATTCAGTGGTTTAATGTTTATTTTCAAGATTTTGTAGGCTACAGAGAATACTTTTATTTTTTGCGATTATATATTGAAATAAATATAAATTAAGAAAAACATAATCATTCGTAACTTTGTCAAAAAGTAAGGTAGAACCAAACTTTTGGTGTGATTTTAAAGCAAAAAATGTGGTGTTTAAGAATATGTAAAAAACTCATATTTAAAAATTTCCGACATGCTACTCATTTTGATCCCTTAGGTCACATATCAGTTATGAATGATGTACCTAATATCCGCCAAGCATCGTGTAACAAGCTAGTTATACTGTAATTAAGTAACTGGGTAAGATGACAACGACGATGATTCAGCCAAAAGGAAGACGTTGTAGTAGCTCGATAGCCTTAATCAACCGCCATTAAGAGACGTTTGCTTGCAGATTTATTATTCCAAAGTGAGATTGAGCAGACTTAGCATTTACAAGGTTTAATACGTTCTAGACAGAAGGAGATTACTCGATTAAGCTATACTAGTTAATATGGTACTTAGGGGTCGTCCATTAATTATGTCAACAAATTTTAGGCCTTTTTTGACCCCCTCCCCCCTTGTCAACAACTGTCAAACATTGACGGACCCCCAAAAATTATGTCAACAATCCCAGAACCCCCCTACCAGCAGCGTAGCCCGACTGAAATTTTTTCTCAACGACTTTTTTAGAGATTTGAACTCGGATGACCTTTTTTTTAGACATTTTTTTAGATGAGCTTTTTTTTAGACATTTACTCTGTTTTGGGATTCATTGCGAAAAAAGTGTTTGACGTCAACTTCAGCCGAACAACCCCCCTCCCCCCTTTCAACAACTGTCCAAACCCCCTCCCCTATTTTTTGACATAATTAATGGATGACCCCTTAGTCATTAGCCAAGTCATTCTTTATCTCAATTATTTATAATTTATTTACAGTCCAACCCATTCTTAACTCCAAATTGTAAAGCGCTACTTTAAGGCTATATGCGCAGGACAACAGCTTATTCACGAAGGCTGCGTCGTGTTAGAGGGGTTGTCCAGCAATATAGGTAAAGAACAAGGCCGGTAGAATAAACTCCTGCCAGAACTACGACAGTGACCTGATCCGTCTTATGAATTCACTAAAACATCACCTCCTGTAGGCCTAATATCTGGGCAGATCTCTCAACTGTTATCGAGCTAATAATTTCTGTCTTTACATTCTGAAGCCGGGATTCCATTCACAACTGAGTTCACTCACTTCCTCTAAGACTGGTATACAGTTTAATCCAAGCAACATCAGTTAGCTTCTAACATAATTTAGCTTCTAAATTCACTTGGCTTCTAACATCACGTAGCTTCTAACAGCAGTTAGCTTCTAAAAGCACATAACTTCTACATCACTGAGCTTCTAACAACATCGCGTAGCTTCTAACAGCATTTAGCTTATAACCCAACAATATAATATCTCTAGCAATCTGTATCTAACAGTCAGTTAACTGAAGACCCCCATGTAGCAAATACGGAAACAACTTCGTTGCTGTTTTAATTTTTACCACAAAAAGTCAGAAATATTAGGTTTCAAGCATGCTGTTTTCAGGTAGATAGCCTAATGGGACTCTAATAACAGAAAACAGTCGCAGCTTATGATTGTGTGCACATTTATTATTTATTGACCATCTGCTCACACAATACCGTTTGACAAAATAACGAAGAAAGCAGCCATTGCGTTTTATGGTTTCACCGAAACTTTCAAGGATCCTCTTATTACCTTTCTTTACGCCATTGCTCTTTCATTATCCAGTTATGCTACTCGCATATAATTTTTAGTCAATGTTTGTAGATTCTCAATTCCAAGACAGCACCTGTGAAGTGTGTTGTAGCCATTAATTAATATGCATAATATCAATGTTTTGAATAAATCAATCAATATTCGTTTATTGAAAATAATCAGGCTGACACAGCCGCAACTTAATAATAGAATGGTGGAAACAGTTATCAGCTAGTTCTGGGGTACGGGGCCTACTTGTGGACTCTCCGGTCAACCTTCCCTGGGCCTTCTCATTAGTTTTTAGTACATGTTCTTATCCATTGATTCGTATATGACAATTAAAACAGGTATAAAGATTACAAAAATGCATGATTCTAGAACGATGTGCACGTCGTTTGAAGACTGCTCTAATTATTGGATCGGTCTTCGCAATGATTTTGGCAAATGGATGTGGACCGATGGATCACCTCTATTTAGTAATATGAGTTTCTGGGGAAAAGAATTTCCTTTAGACTCACACCCACTTCACTGTGGCCACTTGAACATCAATGAAGGATTAAACGACCTATCTGGCTACTGGAAGAATGAAAACTGTAAAAAGCCTATGAGATACATCTGTCAGAAAGGTATGCAAACTGCAGCAAACATGATGATGTAACATATTGAGCAGTACGAGCCATCGATTTTATAGTTGTCTGTACATTTTATAACGACGAATTTAGAGATTTCATGTAGAATAGCTAAAAAAAATAGCAGTAGGCATTTCAGGCTCACGTTGGACAGTTGACTAAAATCTTTAAGTGTATGTCTCCAGAATTGAGAGAGCTATAGGCCTAGGCTGAAGAACTACTACATTGACGTACGTCTATTAAGGCGCTTAAAATATGAGGAGTTTACGGTATGCGATAACTTTGTGGGATTCAGTATCCGATAACTGAGAGCTCAACTTGTAACGCGGAGTCTTTTCCAGTAGACTGTTAATATTCAGATGCCCCGAAGAAGTCCTTCACGCACATTATTGCTCAGAGCCATCGACTGATATTATTTCCTTAGACGGTCGTGTTTAATAAATATAGAAATAATTTACAAGGATTAGCATCTGGTCATTTGACAGTCATCACATAATTTTATTGCAAGGGCCGAACGGGTTGAAAACTATATACTAGGTTGCAAGGAGATAGGCCTACTATGCGAACAAAACCATGAGGGAGATAGAGAGTGGAGAAGAGAGATAAACTGTTACGTTGGGCTGTGCAATGTGTGCATAGGTTATATAACATTAGGTTATATAACATTATATGCGTGTATATGTTGTATAGGCCTATATGAGTACAAATGGTAACCAATACAAAAAACGTTGCCAAAGGCAGATATTATAAAAACTGCAGAGGACAAAACAACGAAATTGGATAAGTATTTATGAATGTCGAAGCACTATCTAAAGGATTTATGCAGTTTCAGATTGTCCAGTTGGATTTTTTCATGTGCCTGGAGTAAATCATTGCTACAAACTCAGTGGCACGTTTGCAACTTGGGAAGAGGCATCAACAGCGTGCAAGAAGTTTCATCCCCGATCGACTCTAGCCATCGCCACAAATCCAGCTGAAAATGATGCCGTACTGAAATTCTTGAAGATAGAATTCTCCAGTAAATATTCCTTTATTTATTAACATGCACTGCAAACATTCGTACAGTGATTTCAGAACAGAAAATACAGGGTTTGAGTCTTCTCTGCCCGACTCAGCTGCCTTGGCTGCCGGTGTTCAGCTTCTTCCATCACTAAACAGTTTCATTTGGTAACACTATGAGCCCAAAAGTATATAGAGCAATTTCTGTGATGCACTGGTCCTGATCGAGTCTAACTTCGCAATTATATCTCTGACCAGCACTAGTCTAGCCTAAAAATGAAAATGAATGTCTGTCCTTTCAGCATCTCAGTCGTCGTCATCATCGTCATCAGCATCTGTCCCTGATGGCTGATGCCAGTCATTTCTGTGAAAATAGTGCAATTAATGATACCTGTTCTTTTTGGTCATTTGTTACGTTTGTCTCATCCATAGTCTGAGTCTGTCTATATCTTCATTGACCAACATAGACATTGTCTTCCTTCGTTTCACTTTTCCTCAAATTTCCATTACTGCTTGCATGGGTCCGCTGACATTCTTTCCAAACCATCTGAGTGTTCTAAAAGCAACTTTGTCCAGCATAGTTGTTGAAATATCAAAGGATTATCTTAATTTACCGTTTTAGTTTTTAAAGTTATGAGATTAGCTAGGCTACTGCAATTTTACGTAACTGACTCACTGCTGTTCTAAGGCTACTTGCGCCTTCTTGCTTTCCGAGACGTTTTCTCATCATCTCATATGTACTTGCCTTTGTCCATCTTGTAGTTCATTTGAGTCCCTAAATCGTGCCTTTTTTCATAGGCTGTGAGGTTCGTCCTTTTTCTCTTTTGCTATAGCATTTCCTGGTGTTAAGAATCAAATAGGCTATAGACGAAGAGTTAATCTCCGAATTCTACGAAGTATTGGCAGTATTCTGTTTTGTCTGCAGTAGCCTAGCTGTGTTTTAGTTTTCCATGCCAATACCTGAACTGAAATTAAAGCTACACAATTAACCATGAAATAGTTTGTATATAGGCCTATATAGTGAATCAGAAATTGAAGCTAAGCGTTCATATGCGGAGGCAACGATGTCCGTCCTTTGCACTAGGCCTACTTGATTGTTTTGTTATCTTTACATAATATTATGTACTTTGTTCAATTCTGCGTCTACGAGTTTTTCTTTCAATTTCGTGAGTATTTGGACGGTTTATGTAACTGTGTATCACAGAAGCCTAACCGCCATTTTGAATTATCCGACCTGTAATAGGTAGACCTCTTCCATTCTGGAGAATGCGTCGCTCCAGTCTTATAATATGCCGTTGAAACCATGACATCTAGGATTTGGTGATACACAGCGTCGAGAAATAATGTTCAACTTCAGTGCTTAATACTGCTTATCAATCCGCTTACCGCGAAGACAATTCCATTGAAACTGCTCTCCCTCTGCACTATAGATAATAAAGGCATGTTCGAGAGATACGATTGACATGGTCTGAAAATTAGCGGACTGGGTCTGGATGCAGTGCAACGCCCACGTCACGAACTGAGGCAGAGTAATGGACGTCTGGGAACCTAGCGTGGAGAAATTCCATGTCAATCTTGGCTATAGTTGGGCCCGACCGTCAAGCCAGATGAATTTGGTTTTATTTGAATTAAGGCGGAGACGGTTAATAAACTAAATTTTACCACTGACTTGTGCAAGACTGACAGCCACATAAATTTAATGTGTGAAACCCATTTATTTATTCGAATTTCTTACAAAAGTATAGTCTATTATTATA
The DNA here is from genome assembly GCA_020284085.1 of Aporrectodea caliginosa. Taxonomy (NCBI): domain Eukaryota; kingdom Metazoa; phylum Annelida; class Clitellata; order Crassiclitellata; family Lumbricidae; genus Aporrectodea; species Aporrectodea caliginosa. Next base: position 11,696 of record JACEVL010002027.1, read on the forward strand.
TATCTAATGTTTCGAGGTCTTTTAATAAAAAATCATTTCTTTTGCAGAGAACAGAAGTTACTGTATTTCTGATTCAATACACGGACAAAACGCTTGGATCGGTGGCCAAAGAATTGATTCCAACAGATGCGATGTGCCTTTCGTTTGGAAGCCAGCACATAATATGGAACTGCCAATGCAGTACACAAACTGGGTTCCTGGTCAACCGGACTGCGCTGCTGGAGTCGAGAAATGTATGCATATCTCACAAGCGTGGGGCAACAAATGGAATGACATAAGCTGTGGTTCTACAAGGTGTTTCCTGTGTCAAGCAAGTCTTTAAGAGAAACAGTTAATGCAGAAATGGGATTGACACTGATTTGTTTTTAGAGCAGTACTGACACAGAAGAACTATATGACATCACAAATAAATAACAGACAATTAACTATTCTACTCTATTCTATTATGGATATAAGCTGACCAAGCGTAGCATGGTTAAGCGGCTTAAGCCTGGCCTAATCCTGTCCAGTCTAGTCTGATCTAACCTAGATCAGATCAGAAATTTGGGTGTTATTCTGATCTAATAAAATCTAACCTTGATCAGATCAGAACAAAACTTGGCTGATCAGATCTAAACAGATCAAACCTTGATCAGATCAGAATAAAAAACTTGATTGATCAGATCTAAGCAGATTTTATCTGAGCTAACCTTGATCAGATCAGAAACGTGACTGCTATTTCTATATGGAAGTCCTGGCATTAGTATGGCTCTCGTTTCATATCAAAAGATTAGACCTACCAGGTCGTGTGTTAACTTAATTTACACCGAGTTTTCTCAAGATTTCAACTATTCTATTTGCACTTCCAATGTATCTGAGCGTGCGATGTGTTGGAGTTGTTTATTGGGTCTGTTTGGATTTCTTGCGCTTTTGAACATCTCATCAAAACCCTGTCACCATTTTAGGTCTGCCGACCTGCAGTTAGCAGGCTATAACTTGTTCCTTCTTCGATTGTGTCGAGCCCAAAATAATATTTGTCTGACTCGGTTGATCAAAGGTCATTGGAATGATTTCGACCGCTAATTATGCGGAGTTTCTATGACCAATCGGTCAGCTATATATAGGCCAACTGCGCCACTGATCGTACTTTGTCAGTGCCAGTCACAAGCATGGATAAAGGAGGGCGACGCTAATGATTTTTGTAATCACAGTGTCGTTAAACTGAAACTACTGTACAGACCCTGCGTGGCCTGGGGAATGCTGAGACGTGTTCTTCCAACTGCGAGTGGAAGCACCAGGTGATCAGCGTATAGACCTGCAAGGTCCTGCATGTATCTTGTACAGCTGACATCTTTCATCGTCGTCAATTCGACAAAGACCTGGAATTCTGATTGGTTCCAACTGTCAAATCTGGATGGGACTTCGTTTGTTGAGTTTCTCGTAGGTGTGAGTTGAAATGACCTTGAATCACTATAACGGGTCCCTACCTCTATAAGGAGCTTAGAGTTGGATCTTACTCCCGTTACTTTATTACATAGTTGTAAAAAACGTTTTTTTCGTTTTTTATTTTTTCCCCAAAAACGTCGTTTTTTCGTTTTTATTTCTCGTCTCGTTTTTTTCGGTTTTTTATTTTTTGTAACTTTATTTATTTATTAACTGTCTGTTACTATTTGTTTAATTTTATTTTTGTCTGATATCCCTTACGTTGTCTCCGTCCTTTCAAGGATTCATATAATTTACGTCACTATTTAGTGTCATCAGTTGAAATAAACAGCTGCAGGAAACAAAATTTATAAAAATTATTTGAATTTCTAAGTTATCCAAAATGCGAAATGTTGTCTTTGTACTCAGTAATCTCTGATTGACTGATAAACTCACGGATATTCCTCCATATCAAGTTCTTATATAAGTCAGAATTGTAAGTAGACCTACTTTTTAATTAAGTAGGCCTACATTCTATACTGGCAAAGTTTAGTTTTTAGTTGCTTATGTCTGCATGGATTGATGTGGACTTATTTATACAATTTTAATGTGAAAAGATTTCAATATTTTTTATTTCTCGAATTCTTTTTTAAACCAAATTAAGTCTTATGAAAAAGAAAATAATTGTTGTAGATTACTTTTACTTGGTGTTTACTAATAAAGTTATGTTATTTGCTACTTAAAATTAAATTGTGTAAACAAGGTTTTAATTTTAAAATGCAGTTAAAGATGTAGAAAAGTCAAATTATTTTCTTTTTCCGTTTTTTTCTCGTTTTTTTTCGTTTTTTATTTTTTCCAATAAAACGACGTTTTTTTCGTTTTTTATTTTGATCTGACCGTTTTTAACAACTATGCTTTATTATCTCTCTATGGCGAAGGTAGCAATGCATGTAGGCCTAAACCTTTTAAGGCCTATCATTATAGTAGAATTCAATGAAGACAGTCTTGAGTTTTGAATATTAATCAGTTCAACAAATGTCTGATTTAAATACAATTATATCATAATGTTAATGCTATATTTACCTATTCTAGAAAGACTAGTAATTCATTAGTTCACATAGGCTACAATCTTTACCTAGAACCAGCATCATTGACTACCGGTACTTTAAATTATGTTTTATAAGGCCCTACGCTGACCTCCCCAAATAACTCGTTGAGATGAAATGCTATAGGGCCTATGGTCACTGTTAAAGTACTGTTAAAGTACACCCAAACTTGAACTGGTGCTCGTCGTATATAGTTCCGGTAGAGCGTCGTCGATCTCCCTCTCGGCTGACTTGGCCTTCGACAGGCTGACAAAGTAGTTCTGTTCGATGTTTCTTCTTGTTGTGGCCATTCTGTTCGATGTGATATTTCTTGTAGAATTCAACGCTTCCTCCAGCCTATCTTCTAGCTAGATCTTGATGATGATTGCGCGATGAATCAAACACCAAAGAGTTTGTATCAGAGTTCGTATTAACTCGCAAACAAAACTGTAGCCCTAATGTAAATAAGTTGTTTTTTGCTGCGTACGCTAATGGCAGAGTAGAACATTGCATCACATCAAGTAATGAATGGCTGTAGAAAACGCTAGGCATGTTTGTAGAAAAGTCTTGCATTTGTATTAAATAGAAAACAAATCAATTAATACACAGTACAAATAAACGCCTATCTACCTATGAGTGGCGTTATTTATTAAATTATATAATTATGTATTATGGGCTTATCTGATCCTTCAGTAAACTTCAGTCTCGCTTTGGCGACACCGTAGTTAGATTCGTAGAAACTGGTTTCAGTGAAGGAACAGGTTTCGTCGAAAGGTATGTATTTCGGCTCAGGTGAGTGACCGTGAGGTGAGTCCTCTTCTGAAGCGATGTGGCGAAGGCATAAGTTCGTAACGATGCTTCGTCCTCCAAACACCTCTTCAAACGTTGAAATTGCTTTTGAATAGGATCGTCCATGGCTTCTGGTTTAACGGTTCATTTGGCAGTTAATTGGAGCCTATAGGCCTATGTATTACATTAATGCCACTCAATCATGAATTAACTAACACCACTCGTAATTAACTATCTTGTTCTAACCCTATAGATTAATTAATTAATCAAGTAAGCTAATAATAGATTTGATAAGTTATATATCGCTAAATCAATTCCCCTCTTTAAAAAGACTGTCTACAGGCTTTACCTTCCTAACTTTCTTATCAAACTACTTGTCACTTACTTAGATTACTATCTGAATTTAATATTTAAAACAACAATAACAACAACACTATATATCTATTCTATATAATATTAACATTCTTACAGGTTTCTCTTAAGATACTTACTTCTTATATCAGACCCCTACTGAGATAGTCGGATATTACATTATTACATCCTTTAATGTAATTCACCTTAAAGCTGTAATTCTGCAGGGCAAGACTCCATCTCATCACCCTTGCATTTTTCATTCGTCCTTCTCTCATGTACTGCAGTCCGCAGTGGTCCGTCTCGATCACAAACTGCTTTCCAAACAAATACCTATCGAATTTCTCAATTCCCCACATAATAGCCAGACACTCTCTTTCCTCTATAGAGTATCGCCTTTCTCTTTCCAACAACTTCCTGCTTGCATAAGCGACTGGGTGGTTAATACCATCATAGTTCTGCATCGGAACACACCCAAGTCCTACTCCTGAAGCATCTCTTTCTAATAAGTAAGTAAATCCTTTATTACACCAATTGCTAACAGCATTTTGGTTTACATTCTACAATGGCCTATAATCACAAATATTACATTTTAATTTCCAATGTATTTTAAACTGTGCAGTGTACAGTGTTTTGGGTATACTTTAACAGTAGCCTACTTAAGGTGACAATAAATGTCTTCAAAAGTTATTTTATGGCCGCCGAAAAGTCACCTGCTTACGTAATGCCGTCAATGCAAGACAAGGAAGAGGGTTAGATAAATCTGCGTCAAAAAGAGTTGACGAGTAGCCTATTTCATAATCAACAATAACACATGCATCAATTTAATAATTATATGAATTCGTTATTTTCTAACTTTAATAAATGTTTACTCTGAACATCGCATCTATAAACTACGAACCACTACAACAATTTTCAAATGGCTCTCATTTTCAAAACAGTTAGAGAAACACAAAATGTAGGTCATATATCTCTATTAAATACGTTTCCGAAAGTTTAATAAGGACGAACGTTAATCGTACAGTTTCTTCAAGTCGGAATTGTGGGCAACAATTGTATCAGGCGGTTCATGTAGGCCTAAGCTACAGACCAACGTTTGAATGAGACAGTTGTCAACTTGTCCAACCATGTCAGTTTGGCTTTGTGCTTCATCGAAAGATAGCCTATAAAAGCAAATGGGCAAAAGAGATCCTAGTCTACTCCCTAGCGTGAATGATGTTTTTTGCACATTTTTTCTCTACAATGAAAAATCTGTTATTTTCGTTAAGAAAAGTACGCATCAACATTGACCGCGTAAATCTTATACAGATCTTTCGGAGAATCGGTAAATGAAGCATCACGTCTTCCAAATCTAGATGAGCAGTTAACTCGCAAACCATAACTTCTATCGTTTTGTTTTCATGAACCTTGCTGATAATGTCTGTGAACAACGCTATCATCAAGTTGAGCAGAAGAATTGCCACAATAAAAACATAGCAAACGTGTGTTAAGAATAAAATAGCTTGGTATTTAACATCGAACTCTGTGTAATCTTGCATATTTACAAAAGTCATACACATGCGTATTAGAGAACTGACGAAGTCGGAAAATTGTTCAACGCAGCCTACGTTGCTGTTGCTATCAAAGAAAATAATCTCTAAACGTGTAAATACTAGAATAAAAGTCATCATAAGACCGTTGCACAGAAGAAAGGTCCAATGAATCTTTCGCATGCAAATCAGAAGGTGTCCTATGCCTGGCAATGTCTGAAGGTAAAATAGGAGCGACTTCATAAATAGATGAGATGAAACAGTCAGTATGACGTATACTATAACTCTTGCCATAACTCGGTTGGGTCTAGTGTATGAAAGAGCTATCTCTGTTACAGTAATGATTCCTAAGAAAATGTTACTTAAGCCTCTACCTAAGAGATCCGAAGAACTCACAAATGACTTCCTGCCTCCGATATCTGAGCATAAATAATGTAGATCTGTCCCTGGAATCATCTTGCGCAGTTCGCGAATAACGACTCTCGTCTCTACAGTTACATCAACTATAACAGCCACAATTAAAAATGCTTCGACACAATATCGCAAATAAACCGGCATCGTTATTTCAAGACCAGAACTGCAGTATACTTGAGACAAAACTGTTTCGTTTTCTGCCTTATCGTGTAAAATTCTTCCAAACCCTTCGAGACAAAACGAATCCATTTCATACACGACGAAGGCGGCAAAATACAGCAGACGATAAAAGTAATATGCAACAAGTAAAGGGTGTCTGACATAAAACTCCTGTTTCACCCAGTTAAAAAGAACCCCCTTTAGGATTATGTCTCTCGTAGAGGACCGGTCTAATACCTTCTGGTCGAGCATCGATAAGAAATTCAACGGTGACAGAGAATGTCGACTGTCCTCTTCGCCGATGACTACGTATTCTGTGACGTCATACCATTGATAGATTGAAATTCCCACAATTTCTTCTCTGACGACATAGACTTCTGGTGTTTCGAAAATGGCCGACATCAGTTGAAGAGTTCCTTGTTGTGCGGCAAATTCGAGTGGACGAAGTCCATGTGATTCCTCCATGTGCAGCAGTTTTGCTTTGACGTCTGTTGAAAGCATTCGACACAGACTGCGATAGGTTTTGACAACGGCTTCTTCGTTGTGTGGTTGGTTGAAGGCAACGTAGACCAAACAGTGGATGACGTTGTACGATTGCACCTCCACAAGACAAACGTCGACGTCATAGTGGAGCATGACCTGAAACACTTTGAGAGACCCAGAGACGACGGCCAGAATGAAGGGACGCTTGAATCTGGTTTCAAACTCTAAGGATTCAGCTGAGCGGCTTGTAAATGAAATGTCTAATTTCCCATGTAGGAGTTTTTCCCTATCAAACCTTGGGAACGTGTCGAGTATTTTCGTAACGTGTTCGTGATCATCAGTTCTAATCGCTTCTAACCATCGATGATGATCAGTTCTATCTGAGAACAAATTTCTATCCATGTCGCTTGCAAATTCTGTTCGTTAATGCGAACGATACTGTGATTCCGCTGTTTTAAACCGACCGAGAAATAATGAAAGGACTTTTTATTTTGCATCGAAAAATCACAGGTAGTTCATCTGCATGTTATAATTCTACTAGGCCTACTCCTAGACTGATCTCGGCAATCAATACATTAGACGAAATCATGGACGCAATTCAGTAGTAGTTGGTCAATGCAAGTTGCACCTGTAAATGTTGCGAGTAATTCGTTTCAAATTATTAGAGTATGTCGGAAACAAAGGCTAAATAGTAAAGTGCATCTACCTGTCACAGCTGTAGCTACTAGCTAGCACAGAATTTCTGAACACGTCATCCCGGGAATGAGTTGCATTAGGCAAAACAGATACTGATCACAAACAGAGCTTTTAGGGCAACGAATTTTTGGCTAGCTTTGGTTTTGATTTTTTTTATTGAGTTGTTAATAGGTGGAACAGTCACAGCACCGTGTCATAATATTCAAATTAGATGTGCTATTGACAACCCATATACCCGCCTATAGGCAGATATCGGCTAATCTACTCTGATAATTATGACCTGTTGACTTCTATAGCGCAGTTGGAAGGTACGAGGCATGAATCGATGTTCACTTCAAGAGTAGTTGTAGCCACGAATCATCCTTTAATTAGCAAATACTTCCAGGCAATTTACTAATGAACAAAACCGAAGCTATTGAGAATTAAAGCTGTCGATGGAATGCGTTTTCCATTTGCTTGCATGTAACTTACTGTAGACGTCACAAAAGCATTGCTGCAAGCTGAGTAAGCTGCACAACACCGGACTTTTTGCTATTCGTGGGATGACTTCCACTTTTCGACCCGTTCTAAGATACAGGCAGGGTCTCTTCCATATCTGTCCGTTGCGTGAAGACGCTTTTATTTTCCCGGGGCTCCTACGCTGAGAGCGCCGCTGAATAGTTTATGCTGTAGGAGGCGCTTTACAATATCCTAATAGAATACAAAGTCATCCTTGGAAAACTGTTCATGGCTACAAAGAGAGATTAATTGTATTTCCCAGGATTTAACCGGAAGCGGTCGGTCCGACCGAAGCGCCTCCGATGTCTGAAACAGTTTCTCCACCTTGGAGTTAGTCGCTGCAGCTTGGCCATGGAAAAATGCTTCAGTACCATTAACGCAGTGATGTTCGGAAACGTTCAGAGAAGAAAGAACTAGTTGATATGGAAAAGTGGGTTCAGGGATTGAACCATGTTTGAGACCAAATGAAGCCATGGGCTAGTCATACAGTGAGAAACAAAATAATATTATTTCTGCGGTCTGCCTAGTACCGGTATTTCTGGAGGGGAGGAACGCAACCAGAACAGAAGGCGATTCACGACAACGAACGAGCTTTCAAGAGGCTTTGCAAGAATGCTGCGATCGAAAGTGGATGCAAATATCAAGTTGGTAAGCGACCTTATCTGTAGCCAGGAAGACAAACCGCTAAGCCATAAGAGCCCACGGGAGATCGCACGTGAAACCGGCATTTCACGTTCAACGGTTAAACGTATTGTAAAGAAAGATCTCGGACTTAACCAGTACAGGCGCAAAGTTGGACAGCAGTTGAACAGCGATTGCAAGATGAAACGGATTCAGCGCAGTCAGCAACTTCTGCAGCGTTTTCCAACTGATCGTAGAGTTCGTAGCATCTGGTTTAGGGCCTACTGATGAAAAAACATTTACTGTTGCTACACCTGTAAATACACAGAACGATCGCGTATACGCACAAGCAAGGAAGAAACGTGATGTTTCATCAACGAGACTTATCCGTGAGCGCCAGCACTTCAGCCGTAACGTCATGGTTTCGGTCGCCATATAAAAAATGGGAAAGTCACGCATTGTCGTCATTGAGCCAGGTGCGAAGGTGAACAGTCAATATTATTGTCAGCACGTTCTTGGTGATGGTCTTTTACATGACATCCGTGCAATATGCCAACACCACACTTGGACCCTACAGCAGGACGACGCTCCATCACACACCGCCAAGAACACTATGGAGTATCTGCGACGTGAGAACATTTCTTTCATTGAGCCTGACATGTGGCCCCAAACAGCCCGGACTTGAATCCAGTCGACTACGCTGTTTGGGGCGCCCTTCAACAGATGGTATACCGTCGTAGAAGTTTCACTACAGTGGATCAGCTGAAAGAAACAATCGTCACAGAGTGGACCAAGCTCAGGTCAAGCTGTCAGCGTTTCATTGACCGCGCAATTGATCAATGGCGTCGTCGGCTTCAATGCGTTGTCCAGCAGCAAGGAGGACACATTGAACATTTTATGTAACGAAATCCATCCATGTAATGTTACAGTAAAAATAATTGCTGTGTTTTTGTGAATTTTCACGGTTATATTTGAATTGGTCTGACTAAAGTACTATCAATTTATCATTGTGCGGTTTATTTTGGACCACCCTGTATATATATTCGTTTAATTGAGAAAAACAATCTGACAAAAACACAGAAATGCTAACATGAGTGATAATGGAAAATTAAAGTTCATTATTTTTTAGAATAAAACTAGTAAATATATTTATATAATGATCTGGGATAAATTGAGAGTTGTCCTTGGGTGGGAGTATATGGTTGTGTGCTCTGGGTCTTAATTGGTGAGAGGAGAGGGGTCAGGAGGTGGAGGTAGGAGTTGGTGAAGTACATGCTTGGGGTTGTGTAATATGGAGAAAGAGGGTTTCGCATCGGCTATATTGGCAAGTTCAGGACTGTTGGAAAGGATTGCTCTATGTAACCTACCGTTTGGCTCTTTTTAGGCGTTTTTCCAGACGTTTTTTATCGGAAAGCCAGGGTGAGACCCCACCAGGATGGGGAGGCATATAGAAGTTTAGCAACGGTAGTGGCTTTGGTTACATTATGGATGGATGAGGAAGAAAAGGCCATGGGTTTTGAGTTTTCTGATAGCATAAAAAGAGGAGGAGCAAGTTGCTGTGAGGTGGTCTATATGGGCTGTGAGTTTGAGATTATCTTGAAGGATGACACCCAGTATCTTCAAAGTTTTAACTCGGGTAATATTAGGTAATGGAGGAGGAGGGTCAAATTGGTGTCGAGGGCGGAAAATGATCATTTCTTTAGATTTAGAGCTATTTAAGGTAAGGTTATTGGCAGAAGCCCAGGTAGAGATTAAATGCAGTTCGGATGGAATAGTATGAGCTTGAGAGGATCCAGTAAGGAGGTAAGTGTTATCTGCAAATTTGAACATAAGATTAAGGGGCTGAAGATGGGGTGCAGGTCTGAACCAGTAATGGAGAAGTTGGTAGGTCCTAAGACAGAACCTTGAACTATACTAGCATTGATTGGGAGAGAGATGAAGAGTGAGTGAATATAGTGAGGTGTGAGCGTTCAAGATGATATTCAACTAGCCAGTTATAGATTTGGTCTGGGATATCAAGAGTGGAGATTTTGTCAAATAGGACAGAGTGCTTAACTGAGTCAAATGCTTTGGAGAAGTCAAGGGAGATTATTGAGACATATTCAATGAAAAGCTAATTGTACGGCGCGGTGGTGTACTGTAGGGGTATGTTCGGTGCCTTGCAGCCGGAGGGTTGCATGTTCGAATCCACCTCAAGCCGTCCCGCGTAGGGACTTTGAGCAAGTCCTTCGCGCACAATTGCTCTGCAATAGGCTATAGGCTAACTGCTTCTGCGCCGCTGAGCCGTGTGGCACTTTTGAGCTTCGGGCAACCTTAGTAAGAAGGGCGATATCAAAGATCAGTTGTATTGCATTGAATTGTAACTACATGTTACTCTGATTGCTACAGTGATTTTGTATTCTAAGTTTAAAATTTTAGTGGACGCTCCAAATTCCATGTGCCCAAAAAATTTCTGCGCGTGCCACTTTGGCCACGCGGGCCATAGCCTAGGTTCGCCAGCCCTGGAGTAAGACATTGCTTATTAAGTCGCGTTATAAATTCAAGTTATATTGTGCATGTCGTATTTTCTATAAGACATATGCGGCAGAATAATAATCGCTAGATGACCTTACAGTTGCGGAATGTCATGAATCTGTATTTGAATTTAAGGCAGGGTTCCGAAGCGTAACCAGTGCGACCACTCCTTGAAA
>JACEVL010002028.1:0-5000 GCA_020284085.1 Aporrectodea caliginosa
ATGTACAGTGACTGCTTCACGACGTATTAACACAACAAGAGCTTGAAATGTATGTATCGCCTACTTTTGACGCCTTCATTATCAGTCAAAAACATCAAATAAAACTCATTACGCCTTTAAAAAATGACAAATTTAAACTTATATTCTCAGATTGTGTAGTCTTTAGGCAATTCTCTATGGGCCAGAACTAAATCGTCGGCGGTCCAGAGCTTTTGACACCTCTGTGATCTTGTTAATGGACAGAGCCGTAAAGTTCACAGTCAGGCTGTCGCACAGCTCAACTTAACTTTAAGTTAATATCTTAAAGTCAAACTGTTTCAGTGCTATTACAAAATTTATTAAACTAGAATTTGACATTTCCTTTTTTGATTTTCGCGTCAAATTCAATCAATAGACTTACTTTCTCAATATCTCATTGTCAGACTTTATTAGTAGGCCCCTCAAAGATTCGTAGGCCCAACGCACACCTAATGGATAACACCTAATGCCTCATATCATCATATCCATAGCACCGGCAAATAAGCTGGTCTCCCTCACGCGATTCATGTGTGGTGCTTAGATATGTCGAAGATTAACATTTACATTACATTTACAATGATGACGGGTAACTAAAAACGTTTGAGTTAAAGACAACTTTCGTAATATAAACGGACCTGCAAATTTCTTGCCAGCAGAATCACATTCGATGTTCGTCTTTTTCGTTGATTCTTGGTTGAAGTTTAAAATTTCCCGTGGAAACCACGGTTCGAGTTTAGCAGATGTTGAGTCAATTCTGTCAGAAGCCGACTTGATATCTGTACATCAGTTACAATATAGGCCTAATACATAACATCGTCCAAATAGCATCAACTCTTCGTTAGACAGATGATGAAACTTCAGATGCTGTGAGTCATTATATTCACACTATAGATGTTTGCCGTCCTAAGACGGTATGTTTAGCGAGTTCGGGTGGGTCATTTAAAATCAATTAGAATTTGACATTTCCTTTTTTCATTTTCGCGTCAAATTCAATCAATAGACTTACTTTTCAATATTTCACTGTCAGATTTCATACCTCCCTTTCTCTCACTCCCCCTTCTTCCTCCGTTTCTTTCCACTTCCCTCCCCTTCCGAGTCCTGTTCCATTCCTATATCCCTACTCATCCTCCCCTCCTCCTCAACCCCTACCCTCCCTCCTCCCACTCCATCCCCTCTCTCCTCCCATTCCCCTCCACCTCCCACTCCCTCCTCTGCCATCTCCCCCACTTCCTCCTCTTCTCCCTCCTCCCCATTCCTCCTCCTTCCCTGCTCCCCCTCCACCCCAACCCGCACTCACCTCCCCTGCCATCTACCGAATCGATCAGTTAGCCACGCAAAGAAGAGTCCAGCCTGCGGAAAAGAAACAGAAATGCGTGCTGCCATCTGGCGAATGACGCAGTGAGAAAATTCGCGTCACATGAATATTGACTTTACGACAGAGATATCTCTTCTATTATAATTTTATTATTAATAATTCAGTTAATTGTTCTTAGGGTAGATCTCCGATAATAGGTCTTTAAGATCGACTTAAAGAAGCAATAACTGCATAAAAGAGAACCAGCGAGGTTGGACTAGAGACGGTAAACTAATTCAGTCACACAATCTGTACTGCACTGGATAACGTTCGATTGCATCTACTTACAGTACCTTTGATGTAGGCCAATGCGGCATGACCAAAGTCCCCACCCCTTAGCACAGTTGGCACTTCGAAATCAACCAGGTAGCCTTGTCTAGGCCTTAGCAACCCGCGCCGAAATCTGCAGAAGAGGGATGAGGGTAATGGTAAAGCGGACAAGGTGACTTAGGGGAGGGAGGGTCCAAGTAGGCCATTTTAACGGAAGTCCTTAATGGACGACCCCCATATGCCTTACAAACGAACCCAGACTATTCATACCTTCAATCGTTCTGTCCATTTCCGCGAATATCTGAAACAAATCGCTGCCTTTTCCCGCCAGTCTCTCTCCTGAGGCAACAAGGAAAAGCAACATCACTAGAATTATACATATATGTATAATATAATATATATATATATAATAGGTTCTTTCAAGGCGCTATATAAATGGCCATAAACATACATCAATCACCTCGTCAGAATCGAGCCATTCAAGTTTAACACTCGACTGTTCTGTTGTCAGTGTGTACTTATTGGCCTAACGATATTCAAAAGCTTACAAGGCGTCGGCATCGCGCAAAGTGCCGCAAACGTAGGCTATACGTACGTATGTATCATGATGTATATATATTATGTAAGTATATGTATGTATGTATGTATCTACGTCTGCATGTATGTGTAAATATGTATGTACGTCGCATGTTCCTCTATCTCTGGCCCTGCATCCTGCAATAGGCTTAGTCTTCCATTTTAAATTAGAAGTGAGCTGCCATGGCACCTTCCTTCTTTCACAAGTGCCTGAAGTATGTGTTGTTCATAGCTGTTAAACACGGGTTTTTCGGGGTTTTTTCTTCTAAAGTCTCGTTTTTTATTTTATTCTTTTTGCCCCGTTTTCCGTTTTTATTTTTTGAAAAACCGACAGTTTTGCCGTTTTTTAATTCCGTTTTCATAGTTTTTAACAACTACGGTTTTTGTTTGTTTAGTGGGATCTCCCTGTTTGGTCGGGAGCACTGCAGAGAAGTTTTTTCTTGAACTTGCGTTTTATAAATTTTCACTTATTTTATTTTATGTATGTACGTATCATAGTAACGTATGTATGCATGCACGTAATGTCTTATGTACTTATTAATATATAATATGTATGTGTGAAAACTAGAATTGCAGTAGGTGCAAATACTTCCTGCAGAATGTAGTTTAGATGACCAATAAGTGGTTGCTGTACATACATTGAGTGCGAGAAGCATCTTCAGTATAGGCTAATGTGTGCGCATGTGTGTGTTTGTATATAATGCATGTTTGTACACACAAAACAAATTGACAATTTCAAATGCAGTAGGCTACAGCTTTATAATAAATCAGAGTTGAAACAGAGTCACAGACAATGTCAGAATAATAGATTGGCAGAATATCAAGAACGGTGTATACAGTGGGGCCACCTGCTGAAAGAAATGGAATGTTTATTTTTCAGATGCACATCCAATACGTTGCAGTTGAGAAGTTCTGCTGTGAAACAGGTTAAGATCTTTATAAGGTTCAGTTAAAACACAGTAGCAAATACTAATGGATTAAACAGCTAAATATCTGCTAATAGCCGAGTTTAGACAAAAAGAAAAAACATTACCATTATGTAATGTAATGTAACAAAACATTTATAAAGCACCACTTAAGAGTGTCTCAGAAGTGCTCAGTTTACATAAGTTTACATAAGTTGTTGCAATTAGACTAAACATGAAAACATTTACGTACAAAGATCATAGGGGACACAGCTACAGACTGATAAGAGCTAATCTAATGATCTATCACTTTGAATAGCTGCGACACACAGACAGAGGAATAGTGCAGGAATAGGATCATCCAAGGAAACATCATGTGCAAACTCATGTACAATAACAGTACTACGGAATTTGGCCATTGCACAATAGGACCTTATCTGACATTGGTTTGGTATGTGTGCCTGAGTGAGGTTCCAGCACCTTTGTAAGTTAGAAAATGAGCTATATCAAGTCCTTTGGCACATACACACAATTCATCCACTGTTCAATGAGAATGCTTCACCAAAACCTTGCACCTTAATTAATGATAATTATTGAGTTGGTGCCAAAGTGTTAATTTCTTTACAACTGAGGAAAAACCGTTCATTCTGGTAACATACCATCAAGAACGGTGAGGTCTGGAAGGAATGAAAGAACCCGCGACTTGTACTGGACGTGGTGACAGGCTGGATTAGTAAGACCACGGACGTCATCCTTCATTCGAAGTTCAGTGAATTTCTCTAGGTCACGGAGAAGTCGTAGTGCGTCGCAGCTACAGTCAAAATATGCTCTACATAGTACACGTGTGTCTGTTATTGCTGCTAATAACATGTCTTAAGAAACAACATAATAATTTTAATGCTCGAGTCTTCCAAAGTAATGTAGTGCAGTATCCTTCCAGATAACTGCCCATTGTACTGCCAATGCCACCCAGACAAAGCACAAATTACAGCTAGGCAGAAGGCACCAGAAGGACTATAGAATCTGCTTCCGTTAGAAGGCAGATGTTAGAGGAGACCTTAATAGATAGGTCGTGCCACAATACAGTAGGAACAAAGTTGAAAGCTTGGACAAGACTTGGATATATGAAATAATTATCAATAATAAATAAATCAACTAAATAAGTTTTGGGAAATTTGTCACCTCAATTCTGCATTAAGTTGGCACTTCACGACATATCAATTAATGCATATATTTCACATTCATGCCTCTGCCTCATTTTAGTGACCTAAACCCTTAAGTCTCCTGTAAGGCAAGCATTCCAAAGTCACACTTTACAAAGTCCGACCCTGCTACACATACCATGTACATGTACTTAGTGTTATTACGACCTTTTTCATACAAGAGCAGCGGCGCCGCTAGGATTTTGATTGTGTACGCACAAATCAGCATATGCGACCATGCGTAGGCCGGGGCCCGGAACGAAAGTGTGTGGGGGTACGAAGAACGAGCGTCCGAACTTTTTTGAATTTCCAAACTGTAATGGTAGCAGTTTAAGCAGTCATCTGAACAAAATTGCTCTACATGTATAAATTCAGTGCTGGTAATTTCGATCACAGACCCACAGTAGTTTCAATCATCGTAGGCTAATTTCATATGTTCCACGCAATGCCCAGTACATAAGTTCGTTGATTCAGAATGTGTGCAATGGTCAGTAAACTCGAGACAGTAGGCCTATTGTCGCAGAATGTCGTGTGGGCAAGTTCTACACTACATTGCTTGATATGAGTGCAGACATGGTCAGTACCATAGAACAGATATCGGTCTGCATATCAAAGTTAATGGCGGTAACAACCCAGGTTCTGAGAATGTGGTAAAAGAACAATTTACAGCTTTCC
>JACEVL010002028.1:10000-21350 GCA_020284085.1 Aporrectodea caliginosa
GAACTTCACTTGTATGCAGATAAAAAAATTCAACAATGCAGTTCCAGCTGATGTTGGTCAAAAAGAAGCCAAGTATGTCTTTAAGTAGTTGTCAAACTAAAGGTTTCTATGGTCAACAAATAATTTGTTAAGTAAATGATTGATCAAAATAAACAGTTAAATTCGACTCCTGTTAAACTTGTTATCATCTGTTACCATTATATCACGTCGTCTTACAGCATACTTGTCAGTTTCCATTAATAAATTAATATTATTATTAAAACATTCATTATTCAAATGGATTTTATTGGATTGATGTTTCCAGCACTTTTGAGAGTTTCTTAAGGGTTCTACAAAAGTCTGAGAAATTTCAAAGATTTACATACATAAATTTGGGCTGCGGATTTTACCAATTAATTAATTGACTACTCGTTAAAAATTTTAATCGATTAATTTCGACTTGTTCGATTAATTTTCGATTAATTTTCTTACTTATTTTATGACGTCAATCGACCTATATCCGGAATAAACAATATGGCGAACAGTAATAATGTGAAACATTTGAGTGGAAAATTGAGCGATCATTTTGCATTTAAGGTAAATACTGAGGGAAAAGTCAAAGATGACGAAATTATTGAAGATTTTTGTAGATAGAAGGTAGTTACTACTGACTACTTTTCTCAATTTGACAATTTGAACTTTAGCATGTCGAATGATTGAAGGATTTTTGCAGTGTATACAGACTAAACAGTTTTTCACACTTTATGTAATATGGACCAAATTAATCAAATTTGATCGATTTATCTCGATTAAATTTAGGAGATTAATCGATTAAAATTATTTTAATCAGTACCAGGCCTAACGTAAATACATGCAAGCATTTGAGCTCCTAGCAATTCCATTCATACATTGAAGAACACATATTAAAGATCAATCATTAATTACCAATACTAATTAATAACCAACAGCCATCACTTAAAACAATGATTGTCAATTGATAATGACCAAGAAAAAACGAGTTTATTTGAAGTGAATAAAAATTATCTTTTCTTACCCATATCTGGCAATTTAAGAGAAAATATGGATTCTAAATCAAATTCTCCACTTTTTCTTTTCAGCAAGGCTTTTGAAATGCATCTCATGGTTTCACCTACAATAAAATGTAACAACAATTCTCTAAGTTTAATTCCAAATTGAGACAGGACTTTATGTAATTTTTTATTCATGTGGTTAAATTTACATCTTGCGTGGATGCTAATGAAACATTAAATCCAAAATTGTAATGCATATATATTCATTACTCTTTTAACTGTTTTAAACCACTATTATTAAAAATATTGCAAAGGTATTTCTGTTATTGCTAGTGCTGTTGTCATTATTTATTGCTTTTATTATTGCTATCTTTTGTTGTCCTTGTTTTACTGCTGCTAATAACAAACAACAACTACAAAACTTCTCCCCTCTATTATGACTTCCTTGTTTTTAGAATCCACATCTTAATAATAATTATCATAATCATTGTATTTTCATTATTATCATCATTATTGCTTATATACGGGTTTAAACATTTTTATTTTCATAAGTGTGCACTTACAAATTATAAAGCTTTGAACTCTGGCCAGCCATAATACTTAAAATAAGTTCTTATTCCCCATACTTATCATTATTGAAATAGGTCATCTGATTATCTTTATATCGTTATCTGGTCATACCTAAATCAAGAACTGTTCTTGGTGAATGACCTCTCTGTCTCTCTGTCTGTCTCTGTCTGTCTCTCTGTCTCTGTCTCTGTCTGTCTCTGTCTCTGTCTGTCTCTGTCTCTGTCCCTGTGTCTGTCCTCTGTCTCTCTGTCTCTCTCTCTCTCTCTCTCTCTCTCTCTCTCTCTCTCTCTCTCTCTCTCTCTCTCTCTCTCTCTCTCTCTCTCTCTCTCTCTCTCTCTCTCTCTCTCTTCCACCATTGGCGCAATTGAAGTTACAAATTATTATCCTTATTACAACAGCGGACGATAATTAAACACATGTGCGTCTTCTTATAAATTTTCCCGACATCTTTCACTATACTGACCGCCATTGCTCGCCATTTTGTATATCAATCATGTAGGTTATGCTTATGTTGGCGAAAATACAAAATAATGCTAAACATAATTAAAAATTAATTTTCAAACATTGATTGATGAAATCAAACGTGACAGCGCCATAATGTTTACATGCGTATCTAGGCACCGCAAGTACGCTGGTTCTTTGCTTTGTGTAAAGTAGTATGTAGAAATTTGTTGGCACCACAACAACAATAATAATTATAATCAGTAAATGTTAATGTAAATATACTCGATGTTATATAGCGACCGTATAGCTTCGACCCTGCTAATCTTTTTCAATGAATTGATCGTTTGAGATATGTCACGTAGGCCTACCATCGCTGCCCGTTTTCATGGGCGTCACACCATTTAAGGACCCCGCGTACGAACCGTGCTAGCCCGAGATTTAAATCTTTGAAATAAGTCACATTCGGAAAGCGATCCGCGATCCGCACGCTCTCTTACATAGAGGAGTATGGGACGCAGTCTTCGTTCTAACCTATGCAGCTAACTGGGCTAGGAACTAGTTGAACTACAGTAGTTCAACTAGGCCTACTGTAGTTCGTTGATATCATCAATGGCTTATGACAAAGCGCACAGGCATACATAGCCTATTCAGTCATTCAATGAATGTACACATTGCACCCACGTGACAAACGACTGTTTACACATCAAAATTAATGTCATTCTGCGCTTAACAAATTTATAAGAATTTTTAAATGTAAGATGGTAGCCGCAGAGACGGTTCTAAGTAGGCCTATTACAGATTTCGTGATAATAATAATAATAATATCTTTTCTTTAATTTAGCGCCTGACAAACGCACTGCGCTGCACATTTACATGTTATGCAATTGAAACAATCTTAACTAGTTAACTACTAACAGAACAGACAGCTTGTAATACAACGGCGCTAATAGCAGCCTACAAAGCAAATCCGCCCTAACGGGGCTCGAACTCGGTACCTCTCGCACTCTTCCGTAGCCTACGCGGGACGTCCAGTGTAGTTTGGCCCTCGTTCAAACGGGCAACAGCGGTGAAGGCTCTCAACAGATCATAAATTCGTTGAAAAATGGACAGACTCGAGGTTAGACGATCGTTTAAATATTTAGGCCTACTTTTACATTATACATTTAGATGTTTGTGTGATACCTTGTGGAAAAACACAATGCCTTAAGAGTCAGCAAAAACCGTAACTAATGTTAGGCCTAGGCAATGCATTGATGAATAATTTGCTAAGCGCCCTAAAGACAAAAAAACTAGAGCGAGAGAGTGAAGAAGATAGACAGACATACAGAGACAGAAAGAGACAGACAGAGAGATACAGAGATAGACAGAGAGACATAGACAGACAGAGACAGTCAAATTAATCAGAAAGCGGGCATTACCACTTAAAATAACAGAAATCGATGCCACAGTGATGGACCAACCTAGGATAAAAACTTATTATATAGCGCATTTCTTAGTAGTAATCGTAATCCCGAGGTTTCTACCTCGCATAAACAAGCTAAGTCGCGGGACTAAGCTTCTCACTTGCACTCAGTCAAAAAAGAATCGATAGACAGGCAAGTCCAGGTTCATTATAAAGTCAATATCAGCTGTCTCAGCCATACTACATTGGCCAAGACCTAAAATTGCCACGTCATAGGTTCGTTTTTGAAGCGAATCAAGCCTTAACATATAAATCTGTTAACTGAGAAGGTCGTTAACAATAGGCGCTATATTTGATTAGGCTGTACAAATACGGTACGCCTAACACTAAAACAGAGTCTACCAGAAGTGGGGTTCGAACCCACGCGGACATATGCCCATTGGATCTTAAGTCCAACGCCTTAACCACTCGGCCATCCTGGTTCCACAACATATCGCTGCCTTGAAGTCCAGTTGTTTTTCTTAGGCCGTTGCTTGTTCAAGTAGAATTTACACGTAGCCTAATGTAGGCCTGTGTCGACATTTTGTTAGTAGCACAGCGACAATAATAATGGCCTGTCGTTGATATATTCAATGGCTGAAGACGAAGAGCAGATATATTCAGTCAGTCAATGAATAAATGTATAGGCCTACGTACGCTCGTGACAAACGACTGTTAAGCGTCAAATGTGATTCTGTATTTAATGTAGGCCTAAATGTAAACGCGTTTTTCTATGACGATCGTAGGCCTATAAGTCACTATAAGACCTCGACCATGCTCATTTTTCAATTAATTTATAGGGTGAGAACTGAGAACCTTCACCACCGCTCGCCCGTTTGAATGGACGCCACAACATTTAGGGTCCCCAATTAAGTAGGCCTAGTGCCTACGGGGCCTACGGACCGTGCTAGCCCGAGATTTAAATCTCTGAAATAAGACAAAGAATGAGAAAAGAAAAAGAAACACGTCGAGCATTAAGCCAGCATCGGGAAGCGAACCGCGATCCGCATGATCTCTTTCAATGTGGCTAACTAGGCCTAACTTTAGCTGAGTATAGGCCGATGAAGATTAGGCCTACCACAGAATAGGCCTAATGAACACTTTTATTACGCCAAATAAGGCAGAAACAACAAGCAAACGACAAAAATGAAAAAAGGACCAGAAACACGTATAACATTAATTAATGTCCACAGCAGATCAGCTCAATGTACAATATAGGCCTACTCAAACTTATTATAGGCCTACAGTTGAGCAATGGCATGCATCATGTTTTATGCAAGAATAATGGTAGGCTAAAATTGCTAAATGTGAATATAAATCTCCGAAATTTTTCAGCGTCCCAGAAAATCAATTGATAATCGCCATGGTAATGGTTAGATTAATCGTAGGTCCTATAATCTCTAAATTACAACAGCGTTACTTATCAGCTCATTCACAATAACTCCAAAACAAGTCAGATTGATTGTGGGAGATATTTTTGAGCACTCCAGAAATCTCGATATTACGATTGCTGATAGAGAAGAGCAGCGGGAAGGAGAAAAGGAGTTACTACGGTGGGTGGCCATACAACGTGTTGCAGCCTGCATGGAAATTGGGGTCGAAGGTCATAATGTATTCTGCTGTCCGTGTAGATAGGCAGGAGCCACTATTCTTCTCCACTTTCCATCGATGCATCGATGGATTGGATGCTTCTTCCACCGATCCATCCTTGGACAAAAACGACCGACGCTTACACCATGTGACTTTTTGCTTACAAAGAAACCACTTAAGGACCGGCGTATAGTGAATTGCGCGCTTCGGCAGCACCAATGACTCACCCGGCGTCTGCTGACAGAGCTCTGGTATATTATGGGGCGAAGGCAAAAACTTCTCCCATCAATGGACACTACGCAGGAAGTGCAAAGAACGATGAATTGTGGGGTTGTTGCTGGCTCAATGGGGTTGGGGGAGACTGAGAGATAAAAAGAGGCTCTTTCATAAGAAGCCGTCTGCTACTAACGAACCTCTTCAGAGTTATACTATACCTACTTCAGAGTTCAGACCGTGTATACAAGTAGGCTATACATGTCTGTGTACAAGCTGTATGCCTTCCAACCGTGGTCCCTCAGGAGGCGATTCTCGCGGCTTCCACATATATAGGACTACTGCGCGGATGACTAATGCAGACATTTTCAGACGCACATTCGGGACAGACCCCCAAATGTAAAATGTACACATTTCTATAACGACCGTACATGGCTTCGATTCTGTTCATTTTCAGTATGTCGGTTGGATGAGATCCTCAGACCCGTAGCGAGGGGTGTTTCAGCGCTTCCATGGAACAGGGCGCAACCATAGGCGCCGACTTTGGAGCCTTGGGTGCCAATGCACCCAGAGAGAAAGTTCAGTGGTGTCTACCGTGTCTGGCACCCAGAAGAATTCAGATCTAAAATTCAATTTTTTTACATTTTGTTACAGTAATGAGTAATCTCACAACTTGTGAAGCAGTACAACACAAAAACCCAACATTGCATGATATCACAATAGTGAGTTTCAAATACTTTTTTCTAACCACGTAGGCCTGACCCTTGATTTCTTTTCCCAAACTGCACTAAAAGTCACCTTGGGCACTGCAGAATATAAAAATTTTCACGGGTACTGGGGTAGGACCCAGGCAGTGACACCCAGAGACAAAACAAATTCAAGGAGAGTCGCAAATTTTGAAACGGAATGATTACGCCGATTTCATATGTTAAACTAATAACTTTATCTTGTGATATGAAATGTCCATCACAAATGAAATAAATGTAATAAAATTAAATAACAATAGAAACACAGACACTTCGTCTTCTTTTTAAAAGACAACGTTTGTATTATTATATTCGAGATAATAAATTTGTTCGTTATTGGTTGAATGATCTTTGGGAAAGCGGTATATATAGGCGCTAGATTTACGTTTGGCACAGGGCTCAATTATGGTTCTAGGACAATAACCCCCCGGACAATAACCCCCCGGACAATCACCCCCGGACAATCACCCCCGGGACAATAACCCCCCAGGACAATAACCCCCCGGACAATAACCCCCTATACTGATATATTAATTAAATAAATATACAAATAATGTGTATTAATCATACAGTTTATATTTGAATTTATTAAACATATGTATAAGAGAACTAAAGAACCATGAAATGTCACAGTATGAAATTAAATGCTGTTTATTGTTAATTTGTTCGTCGAACTTAAAAGAAAGGTTGTGAGCGATTCCACGTAGATAGTCAAGAACATTGCGCTCACTGTAGTTGCTAACGACGGCCAGAATTCTTGCATTGGAATCAGCATACTTCTTCCTCGGAGGTTGTGATGGGTGACCAGCCAGAAATTGGCTGCAGTGAACTTCTTGTAATGCTTGTTCTCTTTGAATAAATCCAAAATGGTTGGATGAAAACTTTATGTCTTTATGTCTACTCTTTGCCCGATTGACTACTGATTGTCTAATAATTAGTTTTTGATGTTTGGTAACTCTTTCATGTCTACTAATTGTCTACTAATTGTCTAATAATTAGTTTTTGATGTTTGGTAAGTCAGTACGGGGGGTAATTGTCCGGGGGTTATTGTCCGGGGGGTTATTGTCCCTGGGGTGATTTGTCCGGGGGTGATTGTCCGTGTGGTTATTGTCCGGGGGGGTTATTGTCCTGTTACCTCAATTATAGCTTTACGGTCCTGGAGATCCTTAACTCCGCTGCCAGTTTGAATGGGTGCAAGGCCCTTCAATGTCCCTTTGGACCAGTCTCGGCGATGATCAAAACTGAAAGATTGCAGATATTTAGAAATTTCGAACGGTGCGACGATAGCAGGCAACCCCAAGAAAAGGCGCTCCGAGACGCAATTCCCGCTTCCCAAGGACCTGGAAAGACCAGTCATACGTCCAAATCACACATGGCCTCTGACGGTGGAGGCGGCGGCTTTTATCCAAGGAACTTCGACACACAAAGGAGACGCGTGCAAGACCGAAGCGATTAGCAGAGTCGTAGAAACAGTAACGTTCGGGAGACGGGTACAGCCTTTGATGATAATGTCGACGATGATGATGATATGTTTATGTGCGCATACATATCTCCATATGCTTGTATACATGCTAATATATGAAAGCATACTTATAGGTCTATTCAGGAAATACATTGTTTTACAATGAAACATGTCTGCGATATGTAACAGTCAGGCCATAAATCTTTGCACTGCAACGAGACAGAGCGTTTATCATTATCTCTATGAATGTGTATTTGCGAAATGGTCAGTCATTAGTTTCCCATGCGTAGTATACGGACAGAAACGCTTTTCATATCCATATGGTATACGTGTGTGCGTGTTTGTATGCGCGTATCGACGTCGTTCGTAGCGTAGTCATAATCTGCAGTGACGTACGATGTCGTTCCTTGTGCCTGAGTGGTAGTGGTCTGTCGACTGAAGATTTACGAGTCTCTCTGTCTATGGATTGTGTGGATGGGTGGATGGATGGAAGGATGGGCAGATGGATGGATGGATGCATATGGATGGATGGATGGATGGATGGATGGATGGATGGATGGATGGATGGATGATGGATGGATGGATGGATGGATGGATGGATGGATGGATGGATGGATGGATGGATGGATGGATGGATGGATGGATGATGATGGATGGATGGATGGATGGATGGATGGATGGATGGATGGATGGATGGATGGATGGATGGATGGATGGATGGATGGATGGATGGATGGATGGATGGATGGATGGGTTAGTTGGTGAGTGGCAGTGCCGTTTGAAGGCCTAGGCACGCTAGGCACGTGCCTAGGGCCCCGCGCAAGAGGGGCCCGCGGCGGCCCAAAAACAAAAACTGCATCGCGACCATGTAATAACAATACGATAATATTACTGAACAATATTATAAGTTCTAACAATTCTGCAAAGTAAGAACAATATTAAACAAACGTCTGCATTTTTAGTTACTGTAACTATAATTATTGGTGATAAGCGCAGTTTTCGCAGAGCGCTGTAGAAGTTAGACTGAAGTAAATCAATAATTTTAACGCATGGCGCACGCTACCCACACAGCTCCCTGTAGGCCTATATTTTGTTTGCTTTCACTCGTGTGGTTTTTTCAACGCTATAGACATCGACGTATATTATACGTCGATGGCTTTAGATGAGCAGAACTATAGGCCTACATTTTCTTTTATAATCTAGCCTACCTAGAAAAATATCAATAAATTTTTATGTCTTGGTAAATTAATATTAATTTTTAATATGAAATCTCTCAGTCCTATAATGTAGCATTTTCTAAATTGTTTTAAATGTCAAATTATAACAAAGCGTAGCCTAATCATTTCTGGATAGCCCTGCAAATGACATTGTTATCAGTGTTATGGATGCGAGCACAAAATGTAGAATTCAGACCTACTTGCCAATCACCGACTCAATGAACAAAACAGACGTGGAGAAATTTATGAAGAAATCAGCAGCAAATTTACATTCTTAATGGTCCGTTTGAATGTTGAACAAATAGCCTACCAGAATAATTTGAAACGTTTCCAAAGTTCTATCCTCAAGATCTTGACCAACAAGAACTAATTAGCCTACAGAATGTGAACACCTGAAATACTTACTATAGGGCCTATGTCAGTGTCATTTGCAAAACATCAGTGCCATCTAGCCTATGTCAATAATGATATGCCATGATAAAGAATGACAGTCTGGAATCAATGTTTCCAAACGTTGAAATTGCAATAAGAATGTTTCTGTCAATGATGGCAACAAACTGTAGCCTGCCGGTGAAAGTTCTTTCTCAAAACTTAAATTAATCAAGAACGAGCTTCGCAGCCGTATGATGCAAGAACGATTAAACTGCCTGTCCGTCATGATCATAGAATCAGATGTGTTGGAGACTTGGAGTCTTTGAATTTTGATGATATTATAAAAGAGTTTGCTGAGAGCAAAACACGAAAGCAATGTTTGTTAAAAAAATGTTCTGACAATCCATGTAGCCTATAGCAAACATTTACCCATTACAATCTCACTTTCAGTTGTTTTATATAACAAATTGACAATAAGAATTTTAACGTATATTAAACTAAACATTTATTTTACACTTGTAGTAGCCTACAAAGATTGCTGTGTTAGCTGTGTTAGCAGTTTATTACTATATTAATAAATTTAACAAATGACATATGCACATGCAATGAGACTGAGAGATTGAGGCGAAAGTTTGGTAGCATTGAAGGTTAGGGTTTGTGCCTAGGGCCCCCAAACTCCTTAAAACGGCTCTGGTGAGTGGCAGAATATACGGATGGATGGACGGACGGATGGTTGGATGGATAGATGATTGAATGGATGAATAGATAGATGGATGGGTGACGGATGAGTGGATGATAGAATATTAGTGTCAATTCTGATTCTCTCAAACTTGGACACAACTATAGAGAACCGTACAATAAACAGTTCACAGAAAAAAAATAATCATGCTATTAGTCTTGAAGGCAAGGAAAGGGTAGCTTCTCCATTTTTTCGCCCTGCTTCGTAACGAAATAAAATTTATATAATATGTATAAAAGAGAAAAAGTTCAGAAGTTCACATGTAAGCCTATAGCAAATTGGACAATCCAGAAGATTACGTGGAAGAATAGGGAAAATATAAAATAATTTGTCAACTTAGGTAAAAGAACAGACCAACGAGTTATTTTACACAAAACATTACAACCTTTAAAAGAATTTTATTAATGATAATGTGAGAAGTTGGTTCCGCAAGGCTTATCTATATTCACTAAGTATTCAGAATCAAACGATCCGGTTGCAGCCTGCAGGTAGCCATCTGTCGCCACACGGTTAACCTAAAGCATTATTCCTTTCCACACAGAATATCTCGTGTATAATATGCCCTATAAATTATATGAAATGTGCGTTCGACCGATGTTACCTGTGGCTTCAACTGAAATCTGAAATCGGACTCCACTTTGACCGATCATTCACTCCAACAACATTAACCTGAGCGCGTTATAGCTCTGCACGCATGATGGTCTATAACGACTTATAATGAAACATTTGACAGGTTTCGTTCCCAAATGCTGCGGCCATTCGATGCACTGGCAACATCCGTGCGATATGAGAAATAGTTTTGTATATAGATCAGAAATTCCACGGGAGCATGTATGGCCTGTGTGTGTGGGGGGGGGCGACTGGTTGAGGTGTTTAACCTCACAACTCCCATGCAGGGTTACTAATGAGGTTCGGCGTTTCTGTGCATGTATAGATCGACTGGCTCGTGGTACCTGCACACGCGGAAAACACATTGCTTGCATACTATAGGTGTAAAGACATAATTATGTATACAATGTAACTTTTATGCAAATAAGTTGAAATAACTCATGTTATCTGTATAAAAATATCCATATCACAAACACTCTGCAGTGTGCACAATGTCACGTCCACAGAACAAATGTATATTTCAGATTGTAACCAGCAATACATACATGCTACATACACACATACGTACATACATACATACATACATACATACATACATACATACATGCATACATACATACATACATACATACATATATACATACATACATGCATACATACATACATGCACACTTGTGCATGCATGCATGCATACATACATACATACATACATACATGCATGCATACATACATACATAAATACATCCATACATACATAAATGCATACATACATACATACATACATAAAACATACAATACATACATACATACATACATACATTAAAAACGTCAAGCATTCATATTTTGCAAGAATCTTTTGGGACGTTTTTTGGAAGGGGGAGATTTTTTGGGCAAAACGATGGGAAAAATCCGGAATGCGAAACTGCGACGAAAAACA
>JACEVL010002029.1:0-17500 GCA_020284085.1 Aporrectodea caliginosa
AAGAGAGAGCGAGAGAAGACAGAAGCGAGGCTTATCTCACAGGAACAGAATCGACTTATAGTCTGGCTAATATTAGCCACGGAACCACTTCCGCTGGCTTCAATGCAGACCCAATGAATTCATAAATATAGCCACAGACATACACCCACGTGCACTGACACGCAGGTACACAAACAGACATACACAGGCACACCCACGCACACGTAACCTACGCATATACGACCATAGGCAAACCAACCGAAAAACGCACACAGACTTCCTTATAGGTTAAAACCGCAAAACAACTATGAAGCTATATATAAATATATATGACTATTTGTAAAGATAATAACCTATAATTATATATAATTATATTTATATATATTATTCTATATAATATTATATACATATCGAATTAAGTACATATACATGTACATAAACACTCCACGTGTATTTTATGTGCACAGCCATAAACATTAAACATGTACATACACACGTATACATAATCTCGTATGCATATATATATATATATATATATATATATATATGCCTATATATATATATATATATATATATATATATATATATATATATATATATATATGCTGATAGCCGAGGAACTTATCTCTGACGGAAAAATCATTACCATGACGTTGCTAGGCAATTGTTTAATACCGGCGAAATCCTAATCTGTCAGCGGTTGCCACGGCTTTCCGAAAATATTCGCCCTCCAAGGGATATGTAGTATATAGAGACAGACATATAGCAAGACAGACAGACAGACAGACAGAATGACAGATAGAGAGACCGAGAGACAGATAGAGAGAGAGAGGGAGCGAGATACAGATACAGACAGACAGAGACAGGTAGAGACAGAGATGATCATGGACCAACAAGCCTGGCACCTGTCTTTGATACAACCTGCCAGTCCGTTGTTTGCTTATGTCTTCGTCACTGGCGTCTGTCTGTCTGTCTCTGTCTATCTGCCTGTCTGTTCTTCCTTTCGTCCGTCAAGCTTAGCGCTGACATCGTCATCCACTCGTAACACGCCGTAGGAGACAAAAGCATCGGGTGCACGCGACAGTTTCAGTTTCGTCGTAAAACCGAAAATGGATTCAGCAAAGATTATGTAGGTGATGAGAGAATATGTCCAGACCCAATGTTTTGACCGCAGCAGCACGATGAAACTTGTTCATGAATCTGGGTCACCTGATCGACCGTAATTGGTTGGTTTAATGCATTGCAGTTCATTGATTGGATGGCTTCGGACATAACAATTCGTTACTATGGTTTCCTGTTAGACCAGAGTGCAGAGCCTTGTAAATGTGACCCAGTTTTCTGCTTTACGAATGGGTGAGCAGTCTTTCTGACCACAGGATAATATTAAGCCAGCCAAGGCCAGGATTAATCAGCTTTGTTGTGCACCCAGTGGCAAGGAATTTCTCTACAGAGGAATGGTAACTCGTGAAAATAATGGTATACCCGGGTTCATACTTAGCCGCAGATTTAGCTACGATTCCATTTTATGGCTTATTATTAAATAGATTGTTTTAAATCTCCAAAGACAAATCTTTTCCTCGTAGACATAGAGGAGTGGTAACTCGTGAAAATAATTGTAATTGTAATAATAAGGAATATTTGCGTTTTAACCAATTTGGTATTGCGCCTCCTGCCTATATGAACTTGGTGAATTATTGTTACATCAATGAACTGGATTGGATCCACAGTTTAACGGCAGCTTATGACAACATAGGCCGTTGCCGCCGACATAGATTAGTTTTGGCATATTACAGCTCAATTTGGTTGGTTTCTCAGTTTAACGGCAGCTACAGCTCAATTTGTCCGTGTCCCACACTTATATAGCATCGGTTAATGACATTTCAAAGGTGTCTAACGACCGATGATGATGATGATGATGATGATGATGATGATGATGATGAAATCGATGTGCTGTTGGCAGAGACTTACAGGCAGAATGTTCGCTTTCATGGCATTGGATGTTATAGAGACAGACAGACAGAGAGGGAGAGAGAGAGACAGAGACAGACATAGAAACAGACAGACAGACAGACAGACACATACACACACATACACACACACATACACAGACGCAGTTGTGTATCTGGTGCTTGTACAAACAATACCCAGAAACATTTCCAGCAACGAAACAGCAATAATTGTGTCTATACAGTCTATCGATCGAATAAAATCTTCCACAAGGGAACAATTGTCTGCCCTCGACTCAGAACCAATTGTCTCCCTTCCAATGAACTGTCTGCAACAAAGGGTTAATAGTTTGCCAACCAACCCAGGGTCACAGGGTCTGCCCACCAACGCGAGGTCAATAGTGTGCCCACTAATGCAGGGTCAATAGATTTTTGCGCATTTATTAAGCACCACTATCTGATGACCAAGCATCATTCGATGGCGCTGAGCAATTTTGAGCGAATGTCTTGCTCAATGTTTCAGAGGAGAAGGAGGCTCGAACCCGTGCTCTCCGCGTTGACGGTGAGCGTTCTAAGCAATCAGCTATATAATGTGGGGGCGCGGTGGTGTAGGGGTATGTTCGGTGTCTTGCAGCCGGAGGGTTGCGGGTTTGCGAATCCACCTCAAAGTCGCCGCGTAGGGACCCTGGGCAAGTCCTTCACTCGCAATTGCTCATGCGCTTCGGCTTGAAACTCCGATTCAGTGTCCGCGCTGTAGTCGGGATCGCCTCTGAGTAGAAATCTTGAAGGGGCGATATAACAAGTGCTCATACATACATACATACATATACCGCATCCTACAATGTAACACTGTTAACTGCCTTTTAAGAGCGTAGCGTTGGCGGATATACTGTCGTTCATTTCACGCTGTTATCTACTGCAGCAGGCTCTCAAACTCCGTAACTGCCTCGTTTGATAGCAGTTCCTTGAGGACTATTTTTACGAGACTGTTATCACGAGATGAATGAAATAGCACCTAACGCCTTTCATCCCATCAAGATGGATATCCGCTGGTTAGGCTCTACGTGAGTGCGTGGGACCGCCACCGGTGATTCTTCTAGTTTCCTGCGCGTTGCTTTGCTTAATGATGCAATGCCTGTTGCTTATGGGATGAGCCCCAACCATTGTACTCGTAAGCTGTTATGGAACAATGCTCATTACCTGATAAATATATATTTTATAGCACTGTATTATTCAGTAAAGCTGACTGACTGATCATCTGGACAATGACCTGATTACCGCTTGGTTTTAGTGTGCCATCGGTTGAATTGGTATATATAATTATGCATGTATGTATACATTCATATTCATTCATTCATTCATTCATTCATTCATTTCAGATATTTATATAGCGCCCCCTTCCAGATTCCCATTCAGAGGCGCTCCCGACTACAGCGCGGACACTGAATCGGAGTTTCACGCCGAAGCGCATGAGCAATTGCGAGTGAAGGACTTGCCTAGGGTCTCTACGCGGCGGCTTGAGGTGGATTGGAACCCGCAACCCTCCGGCTGCAGGGCACCAAATATACCCTCTTGAGGTGGATTCTGAACCTGCAACCCTCCGGCTGCAAGGCACCGAACATACCTCTACACCACCGCGCCCCATATATTCCCAAGTCCATTATATATATATATATATATATATATATATATACAATATATAATATATATAATGGGCTTATGAAAATCTGAATTATATATAATTATGATAATTATAATAAATAATATGAATATATGAGAGTATACACTGTAGTGTAGCAATATAAATGTGATCACATTATTGTGATTACATTTATATTGCTACACTGCAGTGTGCTTGTACTGTAGTGTGTTTGCATTGTATTGTATAATATTATTATACAAGGAGTGCACCATCTTTCGTTAGAGTTCGTATTTTATGGATGCCTGCTGTTGGGACGCCGTGGCATAATACTCATCGGTGCCCGTGTGCCAGACTCATCCTATCGTAAGTCGTGGATTATTTGCCAGCAGGCGTAATGGTAAACTCCAGCAGCCTGGAATGCTATTGACTCCTTTGTTTGCTCTTCCACGCCGCCGATCAATAGGACTGGTGGCGCCACCTTGAAACAACGCGTGCTGTTATTATTATTATCATGCATTTATTAAGCGCCACTATCGAATGACCAAACATCGATCGATGGCGCTGAGCAGTTGTGAGTGAAGGACTTGCTCGAGGTCCCTACACAGTAACCGTTTCAGGGGAAGAGGATCGAACTCGTACTCTCTGCATTACAAGGTGAGCGCTCTAACCAATCGGCAACCGTGTACCACGATATACCCACACAACACATTTTCGATAAAAGGTGTCTAAACAGAGCACCGTCACCAATTGGCTGCATTAGTAGTTTCCATTGCTGAACCACATCTTACGGCTGCCACCAGGGCCATTGACATCGACCGTAACCGCTAATCACTGACAACAGCTGACTGATTCACTGATGCTTGCAGTCAGGGATCGATGGATCCACAGTTTAACGGCAGCTTATGACAACATTGGCCGTGTGCCGCCGACAAAGATTATGTTTTGGCATAATACAGCTCATGATTTGCTGATTATTTATTTATTTATAACCACAGTTTAACGTCGATCTTATGACATCAAAGGCCGTTGACGACAATACAGAAAATATATAATACAATCATAACCAGAAACTTATAGCATCCGAACAACACCATTAAAGGTGTCAGACGGAGCTTTACAATTTCACTAATATTCAATATTTTTGCAACATAAAGTAGCTCATCTCATACTGTCAATGATAATTAGGCCTATGTACTGACAAATTTCATTAACTAACAAAGCATATATGTATTATAATTGATTAAGGTATTCTTTTAAACTGTTCATGTATCTTACAAAAACACTATAATAAAAATGTTCATTATCCAAAGAAGTATACATGTATTATAATTGTTTAAAGTATTCTTTTAAACTGTTCATGTATCTAACCAATGAGATATTATTTTTCATCGCTAGAGGGAACATGACGTATATTCCCTTCGCTAATTTTTTGAAGCCACAACCATAGATATAATAACACCTTATCGAGAGTTCCGCAGTTAATTTAAATTGAAATGACGCGTTTTGATTGGTTGAAATTCATGGACGCAGTCAAGCTTAAGCGAGACTGTTTAATTTCTTTTCAAAGCTTACGACTTGCAAAAAGTACAACACACAAAATAACAACTTATCGATTAAATAATATTCCAGCGGCCTCGTTTTCGGGCTTTAATAAGTTGCCCCATCCACACACTACACAATTTAACTTTCGATCGGGTCGCCATTTTGAGACGGCTCCGGGTCAAGGCCGTTATGGTTATATTCGTTAGCGGGCTCGGGGTCACAGCCTCAAAAAAGATGGCGGATGCGGGCTCTAGTGATATATTTTATATATTATACATCTCTATGTATCTAACACACATAATAAAAATTCCATGGGGTGGGTTTTCTGTTTAACGACTAGCTGTGTGGTAACAAAGACCATTAGCGTCGCCCTCCTCCTTTATCCAGGCTTGGGACTGGCACTGTTGGACTGCAAACAGTGGCGGAGTTAAAATTCCATATATATATAATCCAATATTTAACGACATCCTATAGCTACAAAGGCTGTTGACGTCTTTAAAGTTGTTGATGTATTTCCGTTCATTTTCTTGTAATGTTCTCACAAATGTTCTTTCTCCTTTCTCGTCTTTGATTCCGTTATTGATAAGATGCTGACGTATTTAAAGTTTCTGACGATTTAAGTTCATTTTCATATAATTTCTATCAACAGTTTTCTTTTTCTTTTCTTGGCTTTGATTCCGTTTCTGATAAGATGTAGACGTATTTAAAGTTTCTGACGGATTAAGTTCATTTCCGTATAATGTTAATAACTGTTTTCTCCTCAATCTTATTAACAATATTAACAATATTTGATAGATACATATTATTTGATTTGATACATATTAAAGTATTGTATCTCCGTTATGTTTGGCCCATTGGCTCTTTTTATTGTAATTCTTTTTTAACATCTTTTTTCCTTTTTTTTCCTCCTTTTTCTCCTTTTGTTTCTTTTTTGGTGGCTATTTCAGCTCTTTTTTGGCTATATCAGCTCTTTTTTTGGCTATATCAGCTCTTTTTTTGGCTATTTTAGCTCTTTTCAAATATGTTTACAAAGTTATTAACAGTACTTCTTTAAGTTTTCTAAAATAACATGTAATGCTATTTGCAAACAGAAATTCAGCACAGATGTGTAATATATATACATGTATTATATACACATTTTATTTTAACATACATCTATTTACAAGAATGCATGTTAACAATTATTTACATGACAGAATACTTAATTAAACATTTCATTAAACATTTTCCTATGAAACAATGTAATATCATTAGAAAATGCAATGAAATAATGAAATGACCATTAAAAATTCCATGCTAACCTTTATGCCTATTATGCCGTCGTTAGCCACCGTTTTAAGGGTGTCGAAAGAGCGCGCTCTAACTAATCGTCGGATGGAACACGCCTTGCAACGTAAAGCGCCGTTGAATGTCAATTTATTAATACAAGCTGCATTAGTAGTTTTCATATGGCTGCCATAGCCCTTGACATCGACCATACCGCTTAGAAAAACAATAATAAGTTAATAACATCATACATCGCGAGGCTAACTTTATATCTATATATAATGTTGGTTGTCAACGTTTTAAAGGTGTCGAAAGAGAGCGCTCAATTTTAAATTCTAAACGCGCCCATGTGTTCGTTACCTCACCAAGTTTCCGTGTGGTTTTTTTTATAGGAGAACCTAGTAACAGCAATCCGTATATCTTCTTAAAGAAATCATACACAGCATCGTTCGCCCGATTCGGAAGAAACTAATAGCGCCGCATAAAACTGTCTGATTAAAACCACAGAACCAAGCGAGCAGCGCGGCGCATGCGCACTCAATTCGGAAGGCGACGCGTCGTGATGGCCGGCCATTATGAAGAAGTAATGGCTGTCATGATTGCGAATTTAATGCCATCATTTGGCGTCATCTCTGACGTATGGATTGATGGCAGACGACCACGCTCGTCCGAAAACATTTACGTCACTGTGACGTAAATCCGCCTTAGATTCGTCGTCGCAGAAATCATTAAAACTAAAATTGGCGCAGACAATGTCGACGAAATACGTCACGGACGCCCACGTGTTGAAGCATGATCCTGTCCACAGACGCAATCTGCGTGAAAATTGCTTCTACAGGTACAGTGGATAGATCTGGCGCTATTCTACAATTGCGCTGCATAAATATTGGATATAAATAATGCGGGCAACATCCAGGTTCTTTGACCCGTTACAACCTAACTCAACCCCAATCGCGACTTCACATTCAAAGCTTTACCCGACTGGACCCCCACCCATCCACGTTCCTGTATGATTGATGTTCAACGGGGCTTGGCGTTGCAAAGCGTGTTCGATATCATACATGGTGTGTATCCGTTTGAAAGCGATAATGGCAGACTGCAATCTAGAAGGCTTGTCTCTTGACTTTATATAGGGCAAGGTAAGGCCGATGTCACGGCCCTGATAAACCACAAGACGGAATTAAACATCAAAATCAGATGTAATCGCGCGTCTGCATAAGACACCTTTAAAATGTGTTTAATTTTTGCTATTTATAATCCACCTGCGTTCAAACGTAGATTGTAAAAAAGAAGATATTTCAGAGGTATTAAGAAATAAATGTCAATTATATAAACATGAAGTTCCCGTTAAAACCCTTTTGACGGTAAATTTATTTCAGAATGAAGTGTATAGGTTAGTTAAAATAATTAATAAAGGTAAAATTTTGTAAATGGATGTTTTAGTGGTTTTTTTTAATGCAACTAGTTTTATATCTTACTCAAATCTGTAAATATTTAATTACTCTTTTACTAATACATTGTTATTATGCAATTACATGTATGTACTGTGTTGCAATTTTGGTTGCAATGCTGGTTACCATATTATTATTATTCAACTTTGGTTTTCAATAATACATATTACATGTGGTGTGGTTTGGTTATTATATCACAGTAGATATTATGTTGCATAATACTGTAGTACTGTGTTGCAATGCAGATTATTGAAATATTCATAAACTACTTCTTATCAACTGTTGATTATTGAATATGTTATGTCAAAATAACAAGAACTGATGTGAAAAAATTTTAAATATTACCTATTGGTAAATGAATTTCTGTTATTACCATATTATTGTTATTCAACTTTGGTTCCTCAATATAAGATATGATTTGGTTTGGTTACTGTATTACAATAGCTACTATGTTGCATAATATTCAGTAATGTGTTATAATAAGAGATCTGTGATTATAATTTTAATGTATTGAAACTATACTTTAAACAATTATTATAATACATGTATGCTATGTTATTGAATGAACTTTTATTACATGTATAGTAGGCTATGTTAGATACATGAACAGTTTAAAAGAGTACTTAGTAAATTTTGTATATGGATCAATTGCTGCATAGTTACATAACATTGTTTAATTTGCATGGAATCTTTTGTCAGAATATAGAAATCATAGACAGAATAAGATGAACTACCTTATGTTACAAAAATATTGAATATAGTGAAATTGTAAAGCTCTGTTTGACACATTTGATGGTGTCATACGGATGCTATAAGTTTCTTGTAATCATTGAATTGTATCTTTCCTGTATTGTCGTCAACGGCCTTTGATGTCATAGGACGACGTTAAACGTTGGATTAAATAAAATAAACGTAAAGTTGACCGGTTCCCGGAACATTAATAATTATAATTTTTGGTAGGGTAAACACAGGTCCTCGGACCACAATATATGTTCAGTTAAACTGTGAAATATTAGACGTTCGCGCTATATTATAGGCCAACGTTGATCTGGTCATATACTATAACGCCTTTTATTAGTAATCGTAATAGTAATCGAACATTTATGAATCGCCAATCAACGATTCAGAGGCGCTCCCGACTCAAGTCAGTGTTATCACTAACAAATGAAATGGACTTCAGACGTTTCCGAAACAGGGGAAGAGAACGACTGAGGAGCTCAGGAGGCAATTCCTGCGGAAGATGGTTCCAACTAGAGGGGCCGATATATAATAAGCAAACTGGAAACTAGAAGAAAGCGCGTCTGTATTAAACACCTTTAAAATGTGTTTCAGTTTTGCTATTTATAATCCACCTGCGTTCAAGCGTAAGGTCACCAGATGAACATGTCCCATTTTATTTGGTAGGGTAAGCAAACGGTCCTCGGCCCACAATAATGTTCAATTAAACAGTGGAGACTACAAGACGTTCGCGGTTTTATTACATGCCTACCTCAGCGCCGTTTATTCATAATCGTAATCGAACATTTATAAATCACCAATCAACGATTCAGAGGCGCTTCCGACCCAAGTCAGTGTTATCACTTACAAATGAAATGGACTTCAGACGTTTCCAAAACCGGGGAAGAGAAAGACTGAGGAGCTCAGGAGGCAATTCCTGCGGAAGATTGTTCCAACTAGAGGGGTCGTTAAAAATCAGCGACACTTCTAGATTGAGCAGTATATCCCCGCGCATGCGGGGAACACCCAGAAGGCCTCTGGTGACCGAGCGGAATTTGGAGCGACCAGGGAGTGAAGATACCTGGTTACAGAATGCAGGTCAATGATTCAGCCGAAAAGGGTTAAAGAGACCCGCTTAGTTGCTTATCCACCCTACCTTTTTGTTTCTTGGGTCCACTGTATATATATATATATATATATATATATACAGTGTGTATATATATATACAGTGCTTCTGTATATATATATATATGTATATATATATGGGTGTGTATGGGTGTATGTTTGTGTGTGTATGTATGTACGTATGTGTGTGTATGTATGTATGTATGTGTGTGTGTATGTATGTATGTGTGTGTAATGTGTATTTATGTATGTATGTATGTGTGTGTTTGTATGTGTGTATGTATGTATGTGTGTACGTGTGTGTGTATGTATGTGTGTGTGTGTGTGTACGTGTGTGTGTGCATGGGTGTAAGCTATTTTGACGGATATATTTATCTAATAAGAGACAGAGCAACCGAATGTAGACAGTGATAGATTGCTTCTGTCTTCCGGTTATTACGTGGCTTAAGACAGCGACATTGATCGATCGAGTGTGAGATTGATAAGACGATAATACGATGATTATACGGTAATAATTGTGTGATCGATGTTCGATAGTTTATTATGCAACAGCGTGCGGTTGGGCAGCTGGTATAATAATGAATATACTTACTTACTTTTTATTATTAGTATCATTATTGTGCATTTATTATGCGCCACTATCTGATGAACAAACATCAGTCGATGACGCTGAAGGTCCCTAAAGAATGTAGCCGCTTCGGGAGGAGGCTCGAGCCAGTTACGGTAGCCCCGTATTCTCCGCGTTACAAGGAATATTTTTGTTTTAACTAAGTTGGCAATGCGACCCACGGCTATAGAATTGGTAGCCATTTCAGATCAATCAACGACCGTATTCCACAGTTATATATAATCGGTTAATGCCATTTCAAAGGTGTCTAAGGACAGAGCTCAATTGGCGACCGTGTCCCACAAAGCCTTTGTCTTTATAAGATGGCTGTTTTATTCTAAAAGGGTTGTTTTCTGTAATAATAATAATTATGAGGGTAATAGTTGCCCTTTCTACAGATGTCTGTAGATCCTAAATCACTCTACTGTTTTTTCTGGACGAGTTGGAATACATTAATTCAAGGCGTTGTCTTTATAAGGCGTTGATCACAATGATTCGTTACCATGTGCAAATCACCTCTAATCTTGGACGTATTTAGGGGAGTTTACGGGTTCAAAGACTTCAAACCCCCGAATTTTTCCTTTGATTTTTCTAACTAAAATGCAATCAAATATTCAAATGAATTACTGTTGTTTAAAAAACTAAAAATGTATTAAAGTAGAAACAATTAACTTTTCAAAACTTACCTCGTATACTCTGCGACCATGAATGTCCAATGGAACCCGCAAAATTGTTTTCTAGCTACGCCTCTGCCTCTAATCTATAACCAAATGACTTCTGTAGATTCGCTATCATGATGTTCAACACAGGGGGTCGATGGTCTCTTTAAGTTAAATCGAAATTAAAAAAATGGGTAAACATCTCATAATCCACTGGAACAGCGATGTCGAAGTCCGATGCAAATGTTGAAGTACAATACAGTATTACTGTGATTTGATAATGCCCTCCTTGCAAAGTTAGGAAGTGCACATAGCAGTGGGGGAAAACAGTAGACTATAGGAGCCATATTAGGTAGACTAGAAGAGGAAAGTTTCCGGTTTAGAGCGAAAGACAGTCGCTCGGTAAGACAGTTATTGTAGATAAGTAGGATGGCACATGCTAAGCTGTCGTTATTGTACAAAGCTTTGGTATAGTACTGGACACCTTTAAAACGCTTTCAACCGATGCTATATATTGAAGAAAAGGCTATTAAACTGATAACTTCGGTTTATCTTCGGTCACTTCCCATTAACTCCGCCACTACCCTACATGTGGTAATGTCTGTCCCAAGTCAGAAGAAGGGAGGGCGACGCTAATCATCTTTCCTATAACACAATGTTGTTAAACAGCAGTTATCCAATCAGCCGCTGGTCTGAATTCTAAGAGCTACTGGGTGTAACCATAGAGATGCATAATATGTAAATATATCACTAGAGCCTGCGTCCGCCATCTTTGTTGAGGCTGTGACCCCGAAGCCACTCCAACGGCCTTGACCCTGTGACCTCTCAAAATGGCGAAACGATCGAAGTTAAATTGTGTAGTGTGTGGATGTAGCAACTTATTAAAGCCAGAAAACAAGACCGCTGGAATATTATTTAATCGATAAGTTGTCATTTTGTGTCTGTTGTATTTTTTTTAAGGCGTAAGCTTCGAAAAGAAATTAAAGTCTCGCTTAAGCTTGACTGCGTCCATGAATTTTAACCAATCAAAACGCGTCATTTCAAAATAAATTAACTGCGGAGCTCTCTTTAAGGTGTTATTATATCTATGGTTGTGGGCTTTTTGGCTTCAAAAATTAGCCAAGGGATTATACGTCATACGGGCTCAGTGGCGTCTAACCCCCCACCTGGAATGGGAGAACAAACCCCCCACTCTGGCCGACTTATATAAAAGAGACTCAGAAGTCACTCATAACTGTAAATTAGTATAAATCAGCATAGTACATTACAAAAGTTACTACAGGCAGCAACTGAAATAAGAAGTTATTATACTGTAAATGTTCATTAACACTGTGCTCTGACCAGTGACGACTAATTAATATAATAATAAATTTCACAGCTAACAATTTACCAAAGCACCAGTCACCAGTGACCAGTAGAATGGAATAATAACTTTATTCTAACCGTCTATGGTTATATGCAATGCAATGGGTAATGGTAATGGTACAACATATAAGCAAACAATTTAAAGTTTGCACCTTTATTCAAAAGAGTGTGTAGGCTACACGAATGTGCACCAATTCTATTTTATCAGTTTGGTAGGATGACTGCCCGCGGACAGCGGTTGATACAGGAATATGACACTGTGATTGTACTATAACGAATCAAAGGCTTTGATTCTTTATTGTCCTAACCGCAAAGATGTTAGTAATTAGTATTATAAAGTAGTTCTGTATTGCTTCTTGCAGCCTCAGTATTATCACAGTAAGGCCTAATAAGTACCCTAATCATGGCAATTGCAAAACAGACAATGCAAGTTACAGTATAGAAAAGTAAATCGGCACAGTTTCTCAACAGCTCTAATTAATATCAACTGTAGGCCTATTAGCTGCAGATTAACTGCTTTCTCAGCACTGGCATTATGGCAGCTAAGCTGCTAATAATAGTATCGCTAGGCATATTTTCACCCAACTATATCTTATATTGGCTAGTATAGGCCAACAATTAACTTTCTGAATGCTACAGAGCTCTAATGCAGCGATTGCCTACCATTTAATTACGTGATGAACTTCTAATGCAAACTGTTTCAGAAAAGAACAGGACAAAGAATTTTTTTAAATTAAGCTAAATCAAAACGTGGTGGTGAATTTAGATATGTAGATAAGTGTATAATTATTCTAAATTATTATAACTCACCACTAAGAAATTTCCCGTTGCTGGTAACCGAAATAAAATATTATGCCAAATAGCACTTCAGCTAATAATCCGAATTCTCCCCAGAGATTGTCTGTAGGCTGCCTTCTATAGGTGTCGAGAATTTCTGTTGATGTTGAATGTTGATGCTTAATGATTACAGTTACTCTCAACACGTACTAGTCAAGAAACAGTAAAATTCCCTATAGTTTGTGATTGTGATGAATATCACATTCAACAACCAGTTACGCCCCAACACTATACGACTGCACCTCTAGCACTGCAAGGCAGTTTTACAGCTGCTCTTATCCATTACAGGGGTCTGCTGGCCTGAAATCTAATAGGAAACATCTGTTATTAGCTTCATTAGCTTTACAGAGGGACCATGCACTGTTTGAAGATTGAGGCACCTATACAGATTTCAGGCCCGCCAGCTATACGTGCACAGCAAGTGTCTAACGGGTCGTTAGATATTTGCTACAAGGCCACCTTAATCATCTCTCGCCTTCATCACCTTCGTTGCCAAGCGGAAGCCGAAACACCCCCGCCATGGGGGGGTTCGGCTTGGCATCTTCAATAAGCGTGACCTGAAGTGATAAGAAGTGTGTTCAACCACTGATGTCTCTGAGTTGGAGGGATCCTTGGGTGTATTGGTCCGAAATAACGTGTTTTCTATAACATGTATGATACATATATACTAATTTTCGTACTGCAGGCCGTAATATTAACGAAAATCAACAACCCCCAGTTTATGTCCAAAAACGTCAAACCCCCACTTCTCGAATCGGTGGGAGATCGCTCTCCCAACCCCCCATTGGTAGACGCCACTGTACGGGCTCTAGCGATGATAATAATATCTCATTGGGTGTAACCATGGAAGATAAGTAGGATGGCAAAAGATTTGCACGTATCTTATACACGAGGATTGGAAGCTTATATTGTGTGTACGTTTGTCTGTATAGAGACTAAATTAAGAGATTCCATCGCCTTTCTTGCTGCTCTATACTTCAAAGAAACCTAGTAATTGACCAACTGCAGACAAAGGCTTCATTATTCACGTTGTTTGTGATTGGCTGCGTTGGGATAATTTGATTACTAATGCTTTTTCGGGCGATGCTGAGTTGCATTATCTTCGACGAACAGGAGCGGCTTTTCCATTTCCATTCTGGTGATTTGTTAATTAATTTAGGATTATCCAGGTATAATTCGCAGATTAGTATTATTAGCTTGTTCTGCTATGAAAGAACAGCAGTGCCTTCAATAAATAAAGCTTCTTTCTGCTCAAATGACCGTTTCGCCTTTACTGTGCTAACAGTGTTGTATACATTTGCTCAAATAACCGCCTTTACTCAAATAGCCGTCTTACCTTTGCTCGCTCAAGTAAACCCATTGCCATGGCCGAATTAACCATTTCTTCTTTTTCTAAAATAACAGTATTACCTTTGCTCAATTAGTCATGTTAAATGTCGTCTATTGTAGTAGTAGTAGTAGTAGTAGTAGTAGTAGTAGTAGTAGTAGTAGTAGTAGTAGTAGTAGCAGTAGCAGTAGCAGTAGCAGTAGCAGTAGCAGTAGTAGTAGTAGTAGTAGCAGTAGCAGTAGCAGCAGCAGCAGTAGTAGTAGTAGTAGTAGTAGTGATGATGATGATGATGATGATGATGATAATTATTATTATAATCGTTACCATTACTGTTACTAATAATACTATTATAAATATTATTATTATTATTGCCCAGCCACCGTGATATGAGATTAGAATGTGTCTTTGCTTAAAATCCGACCAGTCTCACACACAATAAACGTTGGCAAATATTATGATACATCACCGAAAAGACCTTCGATATTCAGGCAACGATTGAATCCAATCTCCCGGAAGATCTTTTCACGTCACGTTCTGACTATTTCCTCATCTCTCTTTTCCTTCTTTTTCTCCTTACGAATTATAATAAATGCACAGCCGGATAACCCTATAAGTGAAATAAGCCATGGCTTAGGGCCCCACAACGTTTTGAGGGCCCCCAACTGTCAGGAAATATAAAAATACAATTTTATTCTGAAAAAAGACGGAAAGCAACAAAAAAGGTAAAAATGGTTTTTCTCCAAATCTTACAACTTTTTTCCCATGGCTTTCCGGTTAGGGCCCCCGGTTGTCTTAATCCGGCCTTTGGCTTAAGTCTTAATCCGGCCCTGAATAAATGCCACTATTATAATAATTATGAAGAATTTTGTGAGTGAAACACTTGCTCAAAGTCCCTATAGAGTGACTACAGTGAGGGGATGAAGTTCAATAACATAGTAGAGCATATTACACACTTATATAGCATTGTATGACTCAATTTAACGGGTGTCTAAAATGAGCGCTCTAACTAAGCGGATATTTACTTACTCCAAGGTTTGACGTCGTCGTACATGTACGAGCGTATGACATCAAATGCCGTTGACGACAATATACAGTGCAGTGAAAATCAATTCATAGCGTCTGAAAGACACCATTATTTTAAGACTGTCAAAACATAACCTTAAAAGTCATTAGTGTTCATTTTTTAACGACATTGTTTAACCAATCTAATGGATGGATCCACAGTTTAACGACAGCTTATGACAACATAGGCCATTGTCGCCCAAAAAGATTTTTTGGCATATTACAGCTCAATCTAATTGGTTGTTTACTGTTTAACGACCACTGCATGATAACAAAGACCATTAGTGTCGCCCTTCTCCTTTATCCAGGCTTGGGACTGGCACTGTCAGAAAGCGAACAGTGGCGGAGTTTGCTTAATCTAATATTATGTTCTAGGCATGTATATTGCATCGTGTGACTCCTTTTAAGAATTGTCTAAAGAAAGCTCTGTACCCAATCGGATACCAAGCATGCCCCACATACGTGAATGCATAACCACACATACATGTATATACTTACGCACGTACATACATATAGACATGCCTACCTACATACAAACACGTGCTGTTATGGATGACGATGACGATGTTGATGGTGTTTGTGGTGATGATAATGGTGATAACGGTGATAATG
Source organism: Aporrectodea caliginosa (assembly GCA_020284085.1). NCBI lineage: Eukaryota > Metazoa > Annelida > Clitellata > Crassiclitellata > Lumbricidae > Aporrectodea > Aporrectodea caliginosa. The sequence continues at coordinate 16,138 of JACEVL010002029.1, forward strand.
GTGGTGGTGATGATGATAATGGCGACGTTGGTGATGATGATTAGACAATAGACACTAAACGCCCAAGCTAACCCCGCTTTCATCTCAAATATCAATGCCTTCGTCAGCATTCGTGAATAAGCTGATGCCCGGCGCTTAGCTTTCAAGTGACGCTTTATAAATTTAGAGTTGACGATTACGATTCCATTCAACTAAATCCCTTTGACTGTGACATCGAGCGTCATTACAGATCTTCTCTTTGTCTGATGTGACGTCTGTAGTGCGCAATATAATATTATGCAGACGTGGCACCAGAGAGAAAGAGTGCCAAGCACTGCACTGTCAACAACTTGTCAGCCAAAACGGTTCCGCTGTCATCTTCGTAACAATGAGCTGCTCGGTATAACAGTCGTTTTGATTGGCTCGTATTTACCCCGTCACTTTTGACATGAAAACAATCATGTAGGACCATATGTATAGATGGCATTACATAGGCATATATTGTGTAGGAGGAATTCGTACGTAGATATGTGTGTGCTTGAATATACATACATAATTATACACATGTTGATTATACATACGTCACATCAGACATACACGCATACGTACAGGACTGATATATACGTATATATATAAAGAGAGACAGACAGACAGACAGACAGACAGACATACAGAGAGACAGAGAGACAGAGAGACAGAGAGACAGAGAGACCGAGAGAGACAGAGACAGAGACAGAGACAGGGAGAGCTGTTGATATTATCGAACAGTTTCATTAGGGATCCTGCCAATCGATAGTGTGTCTCTTCTTGTCACTGTCTTTGTTCGTCTAAGTATTTCTCGGCGTCTTCTTCGACGGTTCGGGTGAATGAACGTCATGACCTAGATGCGATAACACAAACCAGAACAGTGTATGGCGTCAAATTCTGGTCTGTTCGTCATCCATCTTCGCCGAACTTCAGACCGTTTGCACCACAGGAATACTTAGATTGAAGAAGAAAAAGAAGAGTTCCTTGCACACCTCTTTTAGCGCTTACCTTCTCCCTATTAGTTAAATAAATAATAATTAAAGCAGTCCATTGCACACCTCTTTTATGCTTTAGTTATGCTTATAAATAAGCGTTGCCGAAAAAATGTCTAACTGTTCATCACGTCACGAAGATGTCTTTACTTAAACTCCGCCAGTTTACCTGCGTGCCCTAGTTCTAGGCAGTGCCAGCCCCAAGGCTTGTTAAATAAGGATGGCGACGCTAGTGATCTTTGTTACCACACAGTATCGTTAACCTGAAACTACTACTACTGCTGCTTTTACTTAGGACAGCGACCAAAAACTTGAAAAGCAAAATCACGGCGGCCAGCTTATTCACGGGCGCTCAGTCAAAGCTA
>JACEVL010002030.1:0-22007 GCA_020284085.1 Aporrectodea caliginosa
CTCGGTCGATGACCGTTCGGACATTATGGTCAGTGAAATGTCCTTCGTTTCAAACACAACACATATACATAAGACACCAGTAGCCTAATTACTGTTAATTGAAACTCGTTAGCTATCATTCGTTCGCTTTTCGAAAAGAACTATAAGTAAAACTTAAAAATATTGTTAACATTCTTTTGGTTCAAAGTTTCCATAACATTTCAATCAAATCTCAAGTTTCAAATTAAGTTTTCGAAAATAATAATAATTATTATTATTATAATAGAAATAATAGTACTAGTAGTAGCAGCAGCAACAACAGCAGTAGCAGCAGCAGCAGGAGCAGCAGCAGTAGTAGTAGTAGTAGTAGTAGTAATAATAATAATAATAATAATAATAATAAATAAATAAATAAATAAATAAATAAAAACAGCAACAAAGATCTACTAGCGAGAGAAAACATTTGTCCTTTAGTAGGCTATTTTTTGGTAATCCAAAGGGATTATAAGCAACTCGGATAAAATTCTAAAAAATAACCATAAGATATTTGTGTTTTTGTATTGTATTTTCGTTTATTTTATAACTTGCTGTCAAGACGCAACAAGTAACATCAATGCATGATTATGCATTTATAGTATTAGTGTTAGCGTTAGTGTTAACGCAGGTTGGCTATAGCGCATCCTTCAGCTATTTAATTCGAAAGATAACAATCATTGAAATTTCTTTAATCTCTACAAATTTATAAAAAAAATGACGCGCACTCGTTTTCTCACAGAACTGGTTCAGTTTCGAGCGAGGGTCATCGTGTATCCTTTTATAAGTTACATTGCTGTTGGTATGTACCTGCGTGTCGAATGGGAATTCGTTGAGTTCGAGGTTTTCGAGGAACGTTCCTTTGATCCTTCGACGTTCGCAAATAAGAGCTTCCTTCTTAGAGTTGACCATGACCGAATGCCAGATGGTTTCCTTCGGATCGCTCAACCAGTTCGTAATCGAGATCTTCGGATTCCAGTAATTTTCCCACTTGATGTCGTTCAGGCTCATCGACTGTCACAACATCAGGTATACAACATCAGATGTATCCAATTTATGTATATGTACATAGGCTGTGTATGTATGGATGTATGATTGTATGTATGTATGTATGTATGTATGTATGTATGTATGTATGTATGTATGTATGTATGTATGTATGTATGTATGTATGTATGTATCTATGCATGTATGTATGTATGTATGTATGTATGTATGTATGTATGTATGTATGTATGTATGTATGTATGTACATACTCAATGTACATCATGAATGTGTGTGTAGGCCCACTGGCGTAAACTTGTCCAAAATATTGGTGGGGCATGGGGTCTGGACAATCAGAACGCGAAAACTGGTCGCATCATAAGCGCTTCCGGTATTACATTAATGTATTATTATTATTATTTTTATTGTAGAAAATAAATAAATATTATTATTATTATTATTATTATTATTATTATTATTATTATTATTATTATTATTATTATTATTATTATTATTTTTTTTTTACCCGAGGTATCAATGATCCCTCAGGATTTGGAATTTTGGATTTTATTATTATTATTATTATTATTATTATTAAATTTTCCGAAATATGAATCTACGACGCTGATCGTCAACCGCTAGGAGAAGATGCAGTTATAATATCCAAGTGCTTGAAATCGAAGGGGAAAATGGTGAGTTGCGAGCCGCTTTTTGAAGGAAGGAAGTGAATACGAAGAGAACGCAGTCGTTGGGGCGAACCGAACAGAATTGCCTCAGATTTGTCTGGGTTTATGGTCAAACCATTGAAACAGAGCCATGCAAATTTTTCTGTTTACCAGGCTGATCGGTGTGTTACAGAGCAAGATGGAGCTGAGTATCATCCGGTTACTGTTGTTATTGGACTCCAAAGTGATTAGCTGTACGACTGATTGGGAAGTAGAGAATCTAAATAATAAGGACCGAGGACAGACCCCTGTGGCATTCCAGCAGTGTAAACAGCGGGCTAAGATCGAGCGGTGCTGCGGTTCCGATGCCTACCTGCTGATACGGTCATCTACGTAAGAAGTTAACCAGTTTAAGGCAGTCCCAGGGGATACAGAACCTTTTGGTGAGTCTTGAAAGAAGTATCAATCAATCAATCAATCAATCAATTTATTGATCCCAGAAACAAAACAAAATTAACAGCATGAAACTACAGTATATAAAGTTCACAAACAATTATTGCAGAAGTTTATCTATGAAGAGATGGTATGAGGGAGCAAAGGGCACACCCGAAGGGACAAGTCCCGCTGAATAGGGGCCTAATTGCTTTAACTATATAGCAAAACTTGCAAGTTATTTTCTAGGACTAAATGGACGGCAGGGGAATTCCATCCCTACTCAACAAAATCAAAGAAATTAAACAGAAACAACCAAAAATCAAATGCTAATAAAACTAAGCACCGTTATGAGAACATAAGAACAACAAGGCACTGCCAAGACACAGAGCATTAAGTATAACAAGCATTACAACCTTATAATTGTATCAGGCAGTACACTTTAAATTGGATAACGGGCAATCAATAGAATGAGATATAGCACAAAAAGCTACATAATAATACTCATTGCGTGTGCACGGATCAAGTGTTTAAAATGAACGAGGCTCTTAGCCTCACGAATGACCAAAGGAAGGTTATTCCAAACGAGAGGACCTTGGTATTTGATTGAGAACTTACGTGAGTTTGTTCTTGCGAAGATGCATGAGTATTCTCTATTGCTTCTAGTGTCATTGATAGGTATAATTGGGCTGAAATAGGAGAGAAAAGCAGGAGGGAGGATATTTCTGCCATACTGGTACATAAACACACCAGTTTGAATTAACTTAATTTGAGAAAGATTTAAAAGATTAAATTTCAGATACAGAGGTCTGGTATGGGAATTAGCAGCAGATCTTGTGATTAGTCTTATGGCCTTTTTCTGAATGACCCTTAGATTCATCAGGTGGGCGTCGTAAGTTGAAGTCCAGATGAAGTTGCAGTAAGTCAAGTAAGGATATATAAGGGTAAAGTATAAGTTGTTAAGTATGTGGGGAGGAAGAAGGTAGGATATTCTACGAATAATGCCAATGTTTTTGAAATTTTCTTAGTGATTTCTAGTATGTGTGTATTCCATTTCAGGTGTTGGTCAATGTGGACCCCAAGAAACTTTGAGGAAGCGACTTGTGGAATTATTATGTTGTCTATTTTTAGTACGCTATCAGAGGGTGGAATAATCTTTTTATTGGATCTGAAAATAATAAAGTTCGTTTTAGAAATATTTAGGGAGAGTTTGTTAGCTTTGAACCAATCATTAGCCATTGCTAGTTCTTCGTTTGCTATTTTGATTAGTTCTTCGTAGGAGGCATGTGAAAGAAAAGCATTAGAATCGTCAGCGAATAGAATATAATGAAGGAGAGTCGAGGAGTTAGGAAGATCATTAATGTATATTAAGAATAAGAGAGGTCCGAGAATAGAACCCTGAGGAACACCAAACATAATAAGTAGCTGGGGTTTATGGTGTCGAAGGCTGCACTGAGGTCAAGGCATAGTGAGAGGCAGGAATTTCCATTGTCAATTGACGAGAAGATGTTATCCAGCGTAGAGACGAGAACGAGAACAGTTTCAGTCTGAAATGGTTGCTTTTTGCTTACATGTAAATTTGTTTCATATTGAAGCCTTGAAGACTTGAAAACATTGAAGATATAAATAAATCTTGGTTTTCATTATGGGATTTCTGATAGTATTTAAGTTCTTTGTCTCTGTTTCTGACGAAGTTTTTAATATTTTAAGAAATTCTCCTCTGGATTTATTGGTGGGGCAATGCCCCACCATCTCAATTATTGGGGGGCACGTGCCCCGGCTGCCCCGGCAGAGTCTACGCCTATGTGTAGGCCTATGTATGTATATATGTATGTACATAGGCTATGTATCTTGTTTTTTTTCAAGAACCTCACGAAAGCGCTTAAACATGGCTTGAAAATGGATCTTTGGATCGTTTTAAGTTCCTGTCAGTCGCCGTAATTTCTTAAGCCTTTGTCTGTGATTCTAGTGGTTTATTTAATATGCCTCTTCTACACTCATTTAATCAGACATCGGACAACAATTATTTATTTTACACTCTCGTGTACTATAGCCTGACCTAAACTTACGGTGTAAAAAGTGGGGGAAATGCAATCCACCATCACTTTTTAGGGTGGGGCTCAGGGTCGTCCATCCCCCCGTACGCCTATGAAGCATTCCCCCTCTTATCATCAGATTTCTCCCCCCGACGACGACACGACGACCCTAGACGATTGGTCGAGTGTCGACAAAAGAGAAAATCTCGATTATCAAAATTTGAAGCACAATTTTACTGTTGAATTCTTTAACTTTTAATTCAATCAAGCAACATTAGGCATTATGAAATATGAAGGCTTGTACAATGCATACCACCAGAGCGGCCAGACAGTACTAATATAAGTACTAAAATTACAATAGGTGATTCTTTGGAGCAGCAGAGTGCATAGCCAAGTGATCAACAATTTCTTCCTATTTTAGTGATTGCGTCTTGTTCAGAGGTTAATACTGTCAGAGGTGCAAACCAGTCATCAACCATGGTTGCTTTCAGTCGATTTTTCACCATGCAGAAGCGACTCATTACTCGCTCAGCTGAGCAACTGGTCACTGGAAGACCAGGATTTTGTATAAGCGGTGCCTAATAGTTGCCAAACATGTATATCACACGTAATGGCTTAACATAACTGATTTAAATCCACTGTCAGTTGTATCTGTTTCTCGTCATCATCGTTAAGTCTGCCTATGCCTGCATCATCTAGGCGAATCAATTCCAGTTTTCCATCTTCTGGAATGAAGTCGTTAAGATATCTTGTATACGGCGCGATATGCGTGTCGAAACTCTTCGAGCTTTCGGTTTGCACTACTTGTGGGTCTAGGTCGTAGAAGTTACACAGGTTAGCTGTACTGTCTGTCGGTACGTGATCCTCGAGCTGTTGTCAACTTCCTAGCCATAAAATGATCCATTTCTTCAACAATACCTAACATGTCATCATGGAAACGGTCCTGTATTTGACTGTATCCACTGTTGTATAGTAAACACCAGAAAGATGGTGTGTACTATACTACTGAGTACTGAGCTCCACATTTACTGTCTTTTCCTCGGTGTTCTCATCATGTTGCCTGAGTGGTCGTCTTGCTCTATGAACCGGAAAGTTTGCATCAACATCGTGGGCCTTTGCAAATCGTTATGCTTCTGTAACAGTTAGAGACTGCCCTGAACGTTCATTTTCTCCGATCAGTTTCAGTACCTGACTGTACTGATGTATCAGCTGAGTAACTATCATGTCAGCAGAGGTTAATTGCAATAAAAATTACTCTTGAACAAAGACCAGTATTCTGAAACATTTGCTGTAAGATATGCAAGCATACAATCACCTTGAAGTCTAATCGCTTGAGTATATAATACGATACGCCAAAATTATTAATTGAAGACTAATCATCAGCTCGGTCCGAGAACAGCACAATGATTTTATTATTTTCAAAACAAAGAAAAGCTTTTTTCAAATAAAAACACATCGATTAATTTCTTAAAATGGAAAAAACTGAGCAGACGTTTAATGTACAAAAAATTCCTTTCCCCTGAAAAGGCTATGAAGATTTCTGCTTCATTCCCCCATGGGATGGACGCCCCTGGTGGGGCTTATGCTCCATACTGCCACCTTCTCTAGGTGACATGCTTGCAAGTTAGGAATCGACCAACCTCAGAGCAACGGCTAAACATTGCATGTCGACCTATATTTTCTTTTCAAAATGTGATAAGATTTCAAGCGAAGGTAATCAATACAATGTAGCCTAATACATTACTAGATTACAACATGTAATAAATCTGTAGTAAAATGTATAGTCGTGATTATATAATCAATGTAATGTAATATTTACTGGATCGGTAACGACTGCGTCCAATGCTGGTTCTCTCCATTTGGCCTGGATGAACGCCTCTGCGCTGAAGCACTCCTTGACTGTTTCAATTTCCCCGATTTTTAGAAAGACGACTCGGACTGTCACGGTGACCTACCTCAACAAAACCAGACGATTACTGTATGTATGTATGTATGTATGTATGTATGTATGTATGTATGTATGTATGTATGTAAAATTCCATTTATCATGGAAAACACACATTAACTACATTTCTCAAAAAATAGCTAAAAACATAGGAATAGTATCAAGAATCTCGTATCTACTCCCAAAAACAATTAGGTTAAACTTATATTATTCACTAATTCTCCCATATTTAAATTATTGCAACTTAATCTGGGCCTCAAATTACGATTCTCGACTCCATAAATTAATAATCCTCCAAAAAAGGCAATCAGATTAATACAGGGAGCCCGTAAAGACGCTCATACCGCCCCTATTTTCAGAGAACTGAATTTGCTAAGCCTAAAACAGATAAGAAGTCTGCAAATAGGAGAATTCATTTATCGTTACGAACACAATTCATTACCCTCTTCATTTGCAGGGTACTTCACTCTTGGATCCCAGATTCATGGCTACTTCACGAGGGGGCTACATCATACCGTCCAGCAAAAGCGAGGACTAATACAAGAGAATTTAGCATTAGAGCTGCCGGGCCATTACTCTGGAACTCCATCCCATTAGAAATTCGCTCATCCAAGACTCGACATGAATTTAAAAAAGGCTACGCCTCTTTCTCATAGATGAATAACAATTGCCGCTATGAAAATCCATATCATTTATAAAATATATGTACAAATCAACCTAAACCTGTTTGCACGTTGCACTGGTCCTCGAGCTTTAGTTAAGTTAGTTAGATAAGTTTAGTTAAGCTATTCAATTTTATTGCTTTCGTTTCCTTTCTTTTAGAATGGGAATACTTCTGCCCAGCCATCTGTTGAAACTATGATACTTGACATGGTCGGGTGTCTCCACCTAGCGGGATATCAATCCCTTAGGAGCCACCCATTGCTCCCGTTAATTACTCCTCCTCACTTACTTGCAATATAACTCATGTGTCATTACTGTTCTCAGTTACAATTACGTTGTTCATTGATTGATTGTCACAAATGTAATCTTATGAGTGGTTTTCGGCTGCAATAAAAAAATATTGAATTGAATTGAATTGAATGTATGTATGTATGTATGTATGTATGTATGTATGTATGTATGTATGTATGTATACGTATGTATGTATGTATGAGCACTTGTTATAGCGCCCCTTCAAGATTTCTACTCAGAGGCGCTCCCGACTACAGCGCGGACACTGAATCGGAGTTTCATGCCTAAGCGCATGAGCAACTGCGAGTGAAGGACTTGCCCAGGGTCCCTACGCGGCGGCATGAGGTGGATTCGAACCCGCAACCCTCCGGCTGCAAGGCACCGAACATACCCCTACACCACCGCGCCCCACAATAGGCATAGGCAACTCCGCCACTGCTCGCGTTCTGGCAGTGCCAGTCCCAAGCCTGGATAAAGGAGGAGGGCGACGCTAATGATCTTTGTCATCACACAGTGTCGTTAAACTGAAACTACTACTACTACTGTACAGGCATACATCTTGTTTACTAAACATTCATTTGTCATCTAAACTAAAGATCAATAGACCTAATAAATTAGTTGCATGTAATTGTAACTGTAATCAGGAATTTATATAGCGCCGCTTGTGTAAAATTACTCAGAGGCGATCTCTCCCCTAGCCTAAAAGATGTTAACCTGCACGAGACCTGCATACACGGTCTGAATAAGAACAGACCTCCGTAGTATTCACCATATTTACAAAACATTTATATGCGAAAGAAGGTCAGCTAGAAGTGTTTACGATCGTCGTCTTGTTCTGTCAGGTCGGAAGCATTTGTAAAGAGCTTTCTGAAGAGGCGCAATATAAATGTGCACTTACGAATACGATCACGTGTCGTGTTAAGAAGAAAGATTGGTAACAGCATGTAATAGCAAACGAATGAATGAATGAATGAATTAGTATCATTAGTACCAAAAGTACTAGTTAAAAATAGGTGTAAATTTTCCAGGGGGAAGTGCCCCCTCTTGCCCCTATGTGCAGGCGCCCATGCCTACTATATATAACAATATATCCTACATATTGCAGTGATGTTGACGACAACATAAAGACTCTGAATGCTTGTGACGTGTGTTTATATGGTTCCTGCTGGGCGATACTAATAGAAACTCGTTGTGCATTCTATTCTAGGCTATTCATGTGTGACGTGTTAAATACCTTGTCTCTGCGGATGGTGGGGGAGAGTGGGTCGGTCGTGTTAAGTTCCGACACAAATTTCTGTCTCCTCTGAGCAGCGTCCAACATGTTGAGACTGTTGCTTCTCTTTCGATAGACACCATCGTTACTGTCGTCCAGACTCCTGGTGTTCGAACCCAGAACTAGGGCTGGCTCTGAGATTAAACATGTATAGAGAATATTATAGAGCCAAAGTTAAATGAAGGTCAAAAGATAGTACCACAAATAAGTTCAAACTAATGGCCCAGACCTTCGCGTATGTGTGCAGCCATACAGGCAGTGTGAACAGTTTAAGAGGTTTGTGATACGTAACCATATACATGTAAGCCCGAGGATTCGAGGAACATAATATGCGTTGTGCTAGGTGCTATCAATCAATCAATCAATCAATCAATCAATCAATCAGTCAGTCAGTCAGAATTTATATAGCGCCCTTTAAGATCCCTACTCAGAGGCGCTCCCGACCAAGGCCAAGCAATGCTCATGGCTACACGGGTTAGGCTAAGTCGGTGGTAAATTATAGCTCAGGTGAGCAAAGTTCATCAGAAATAGAATGGATTAGCCTATGGCGTATTCGGTTTCTGTGCGCAAGAGGTACATTAATTTTAATCTGCGTATGCACGTTTAAAAGACGCTGCATACGCATATGTAGTCAGCTTTCTGATATAGCACTCAGTCTGTGTAGAGAGCTTATGCCTTATAGACAGCTGCGCTTACAGGAACGGACGTTCTTGAAATTCAAGAACAGTTTCGACTCACAAGCCGTATTATAAATAAACAACTAATAGGCCTATAACAGTAGTCATCTTTCAATGAAGCGCCTAATTAAATAAATAGGCCTAACCAGAGACGGGTCTAGTAGGACCAGTGGCGTTGCTGGGAGAATGGAACCCAGTTTGGTAGCATAGGCCTATCCCTCCCTCTGATCAGTAGCGGCGCCAGGATTTCAGGTTTGGGGGTTAAAACCCCAATTCCTTCCCTTTCTCCCCCCTCTCTGGCATTGGCAGTGATTTCCCACTTTTGTTGGGGGGGGGGCTGAGCCGCCGATAGGGCCCACCCTAGCCCAATGCTGGCTAGGGTGGAAATATGTGAAAAGAATAGTTAATCCCCTAACACAAAGTACATTCAATGATTTATTGCGCGCCGAAGACTGGACGGGTGTTCATAAGGCTTGTGACCAGGGAAACGCAAATTTAGCATATACCGTATTCATGGATAAATACAAACTACTTTATGAGCAATCCTTTCCAATGAAAACTTACTCGTCTAGTAGACGAGATGAAATTAAACAGCCTTGGATGACTATTGCCTTATTGAAATCCTGCAGAAGGAAATCACGTCTATATAAAAAGTATATAAAAAGTCCCTCGGTGGAAAATAGAACAAAGCTTGTAAAGTATAGAAACATATTCAAAAAGACTTGCAAAGCAGCAGAGAGACAATATTATGCAAGGAAAATTTTTGAATGTGAAAATGACTTGAATAAAACATGGCGCGTTATCAAACTACTCCTGCATGGTAATGGATCCACTGTTATGCCAGATACCTTCTTCATTGATGACATGGAAAGTAAAGACAAAAACCTTATAGCTAATAAATTCAACGAATTTTTCACAGAGATTGGACCTAAACTAGCGGCGAAAATAACCCCAACTGACGCTTTGTTCTCTGATTTCCTAAAAACTCCTATGATATCCTCCATAGGCATTGGGTTAACATCTCCATCTGAGATAATAACGATAGCCAAGGAGCTCAATACGACCCACAGTATGGGACTGGACGGAATTGACCCCAAAATTGCCAAGGCCTCAATAGAAGCCATCTCGCTTCCTCTAGCAGAGATAATAAACTGCTCTATTGCCTCAGGTGTAGTTCCAGAAAACCTAAAAATCGCAAAAATAACTCCAATCTTTAAAAACGGCGACAAGAAAATATTAGGCAATTATAGACCAATATCGGTGCTCCCATATTTCTCTAAATTTTTTGAAAAAATTATGCACGGAAGAATAATGGCATATGTGTCTGCAAAGAACATTCTATACAAAGGCCAGTATGGTTTTAGAAAAGGCTACTCTACCTACATGGCTGTCATGGAAATGTATGACAAGATCTCTGAGGCTAGAGACAGTAATTATTTCTCCATAGGTGTCTTTTTCGACTTATCGAAAGCATTCGACACAGTGAATCATGAAATTTTAATTAAAAAACTGGAAAACTACGGCATAAGGGGTATATGTCTAGATTGGATTAGAGACTATCTAAGGGGCAGAAGGCAATGCGTCGCATACAATGGTCAGATTTCACACATGCTAGACATTAAATGTGGCGTCCCTCAGGGATCTATATTAGGCCCGTTGCTATTTTTGATATATGTTAATGATATTGCGAACGCTTCACCATTACTCTGGTTCATTATGTTTGCTGATGACACTAATGTGTTCATGTCCGACAGCTCTTTAGTTGAACTAGTCAATAAGTTAAACACTGAATTGGTGAAGGTGGGTGATTGGTTTAAATCGAACAAGCTATCCTTAAACCTTGAGAAAACTAACTACATCCTCTTCTGCTCGAAGAGAAAAATAGCTCCCAATTACGACGATAAAATTACTATAGATATTGATAAGCAATGTATAAATAGAGTGGCCTCAGTTAAATTTTTAGGGGTCCACATAGATGAACTCTTATCCTGGAAAGACCATATAACCAACATTTCGACAAAGGTGGCTAAAAACATTGGCATTATTTCCCGTATTCGGCATCTCCTGCCACGTTACATACTTGTACAATTATACTATTCGCTAATACACCCTTACCTCTCATATTGTAATCTTATATGGGCATCCACTTATCGGACTCGGTTAGCTTGCCTGTCAACACTCCAGAAACGGGCTATAAGAATCTTGTGTAATGCACCTTTTAGAGCACATACCAAAAGTCTATTTCTGAATCTGGGAATATTGCCATTTGAAAGCATTAACAAATTGCAAGTGGGGCTATTTATGTACAAATGCCACATGAATTTAATACCTGAAAGCTTTAACCGATGGTTCTGTAAAAATTCTGAAATTCATGACCATCAAACACGTTCTTCTAAAAAGTATCATCAGTGCAGTATGCGTACTAAAATTAGGCAACATAGCATTAGAATCTATGGACCGATACTGTGGAATTCCTTGCCAAATGAACTCACTCGCATCCCAACGCTATATCTGTTTAACCTTTATTTACCCACTATGCCTTTTAGGTGGAATTTTGAGATGGCCCTTATATATGTGTTGTATGTTGATGGTATTAAAACAGAAATGACAATCTTTTAGTTATATTTCACATTTAAGGTCATTTTTGGGATGTTCCAAAAATGGAACGTTGGGTCATTCCCACTAGCATTTTTTTACAATGGCAGTTCAACGTGAATAAACGATACAATATTGGCTTATGCACAATTTATTGAAAACCAGTTTATTTAAAGGTATGAAAACTTTCAAAACAGTTCACTTGAAGTTTATTGAGGCACCTGACACATTCTTTGGTAGTGTTTTTCTTCAAAAATTGAAAAAACAACGAGCCTGACTAATGAGAGGAATGTATTGCTCGACCCCATCGCAATGTGTCATGGCAACCTTTGACGTGCCTGAGCACTTTTCACAGGATTTACAGTATTGATACTGCTGGAACATGCTACTACATTGTTATCTGACTACCTAACAACAACAATTTTGGCATGAGATGTGCATTCTTTCTTGTTTTGCAAACATTTTCTTGTCATTCAGAGGTTCTGTTCTAGTTCGACCATCACGGACGTAATGGTCGAACTGGAATAGCACCTCTGAATGACTGCTGCCCCACACCTCAGCTTAGACAGAAGACTGTAACTAGTAAAAAGATTGGCAAATAATAGCATGTGATATGGTTTCCTGTGATGAGTTAGGCAAAATTCATGAAAACGCACTCACAAAAAGGGGTTTATGTGGGTCGCCTACTCCTGCCACAATAAATTGTTGCTTGATATGGATGAACATCCTATTCATGAATAAGACATCCAGATCTTATAACTAAATCTGATTGGCTTTCCTCTTATAAACATCTCTAACCCATGATGTCCATAGTTAGGCACCCACCGACTCATAAATGCTAAGTTTGAAATGAATGATTCAAAATTGCAAAGATTTGTATTACTGATCATATAGTGCACACTCTGCCATTATAGAGAGATCTCTTGTCAGCTGCATGCATGGCAGTACATCCTCCTATCATGGATTTAGACATTGCAGTTGCTATTAGAGTGCATCAGGTACTCAACTGTGTTGCAGTTATTGCGTTATTTTCTAAAACTCCAATTTAAAATATGTACTAATTATTACAAAATCAGTGTTAAAACATGGGCATATATAAGGGGTTTTACGGGGTGGGGGTCACCGTAAATAAATTGCCGACATTTTTTCTATGCAATTATATGCGAAATACAAAAAACTGAACTTTTTCGACCATTTCCAATGGAAACCCCCGAAAACTTACCCCCCCCCGAAATTTTTTCCTGGCTACGCCCCTGGTTAAAAATAAATTAAATGAAACATAATATTAAAAACAAATTAATGACACATGTAACAATCCAGCAGTATATACTGACAAATTATGATAAAGGAACACAATTGCCTGATGTTGGAATTATACTAATGAGAGTGACCCAACGTTCCAAAAATGGAACATGCTTCAAAACTCGGGTTTTTCTTCTAGAGTTTTGCTTCTTTTTCAGTAATTTTGATTTTTATCACTGACTTTAAATATCAGTCAACAAAATAGAACGTGTCTCACCTGTAAAATTATGACACAAATATTTATTTCAACTTCCTAAAAGATTTTGTTCAAAAATCACAAAATTCGTCAAAATTACGCGTCTGTAGCACAAAAATAAAAAAAAGGCAATCAGAAAATTACCACTGTTTTACATTCTCCATTCTTAGATCTTTCATTTGATGTGCAAATATAATAAATTTACCAAGGCAGAATTATTTTTTTTAACATTACAAATTATGTTCCAAAAATGGAACGTTGGTCAAATAAAGGTTAAACATAATCTAAAGACGTATTATATGGCTGAACTTAATTAGATAACCTATGGTCTTATTCGTGTCAAACTGTGTTTTATTGTAAGGAATTGTGTGCTTGGTGCACTGATCTCGTCTGCAGAAACAGACTGCGTGTTTATGTTTACGATGTTTCTTTAATATTATTTTGTTAATTGTGTTCATACAAGCTTATGACAATAAAAAAAGACATTAACCTGTGTACTACGACCAATTGTAAACCTTGTAAACCAATTGTAAAGCATGTTTGAGTAATGCCTGCTAGTAATAGGGCGACCCTGTTAGCGGAACCTGTTGTTCCTTTGGGTCTTCCCATTGTCACTGGATTGTCTTGCCTGTCTAATTGCTGACTGTGAATTGTTTGGTGAACAATAAAGTATTCATTGATTGATTGATTGATTGGCGCCGCCAGCCCGCCACTGCCTCTGATTACCGTACCTGTGCTGGTTATTTTAAACAGTTTAATGATAAACAATAAACAATTCTGCAGTCGGTTTGAAACTTAAATGGTGGGAGTGTCATCAGTTCACTGGTCGAACCATTTGTTGCTACGCCACTGTCAGGACTCGAAGTGAAGGTTCAAATGGAAATTTTTGGCATATAAATAAACAAAGCGTAAGTCATGCAATTGTTTGGCGTGTAACGCCTCTCAGGAATCTGTTACTTAAATTCATGACTTCATGCTGTTTCTCTGAATAGCTCGACGAAATTCAATGGCGTTTCAAGCCTGCGTATAATTTGCAT
Organism: Aporrectodea caliginosa; assembly: GCA_020284085.1. Taxonomy (NCBI): domain Eukaryota; kingdom Metazoa; phylum Annelida; class Clitellata; order Crassiclitellata; family Lumbricidae; genus Aporrectodea; species Aporrectodea caliginosa. The sequence goes on from JACEVL010002030.1 coordinate 14,110, forward strand.
TAGTCCATACTATTATAGGCGAAGTCTATGGTCCAAAAATATGTTCGCCGTGGGTGACGGTGGTTCGGTTTAATGCCATTTAAGTTCCAAGCCGACTCTTAGGCCCTGTAGCCACCGTATATAGGCGTAGACCTGGCCTGTAGCTAGCATAAGCCCACGGTACGAGATGTCTATTCGAGCGTTACATTCGTTGCGGCGTTTTGTTTGCGGAGCCCTTTGCCAATCGTTTTCGGGTCGCACCAATTGTTGAGCAATGCACTTTGGCACCGCATTCAGAGAATGAATTTGCTCCGACCAGAGCAGTCATTTTCTTTGCAGCGACCATTGAATGGCTCTTTGTGGAGTGTTACACCGGCGCTTTAGAAGCTTTAAGATTAAATCAAGTGCCACTTTCACCGAAGTAGGCATTCATATCATAGCCGATGGCCTCCAACTTCCAAGGTACTTAGGTTAGGTACAATGCGACCATGTGATTCATGGCGAATTCGCATGTAACCCTGAATGCAATCCTGGGTATTGTAATTATGCGAAAACTTGTGGACTACATGCGTCGACTTGTGAAATGGTTTAGATGATAATTATTACGTACAGTCTCAGTGGACACAAACACACCATTAAGAGGGTGCTCGGGATGACTGGCTATTTGAGTTTAGCGTTCCCAGTAATTTGCAGTGGTTCTAACACAGGTGAAGTGTCTTCTGAACCACACACACTTTAAACCCATATTGTGATATGTTGTGTTATATTATACTAACAGGCGAAACTTCAGCAGCTCGGCCACCTCCTCCTTGTGTCCTGGTGGATCAAAATATGCTAGCAATTTCTTGACGAGCCATGCTACCCACAAGAGAAGGCGTCACTTTGACTTATTGCTGCTGTCGAGTATCGCCGCAACGGTTGAGTCCATCAACCCACGGCATAAAATGGAGCATTTAGAGGATTAAGACGTCAATAGCTAGCCTACTCCTTAGCGATTGTCCACAATATCAAATTTTGCTAGTATGACAGTACAGTGGGTACACCTCTTCAGGGACGTAACTAGCGTTAGGCTTGGGGGCGTAAGCCCCCCAAACGAAGTTCAAGCCTCCCCAAAAATGAGTGAAGCCCCCGGCTCCACTATAGGCTCGGGCTATGTTCAAGGCTTAAAGCCCCCCCAAACAAAAAGTTCTAGTTACGTCACTGCACCTCTTGTAGGAGTATATTATGTAGGCTATAGGCAAAGTATCGTGTGGGCCTAACAATAGTAGTCCTATATGTTTGGACAATATACGAGCCTAAGCGCAGCATCGTTTTTGAACACTAGGAGGACGGCCTCGATGTGGGGTGTGCATGAGACAGCTGTGGACTGAGGGTGGGTAGGCCTATAGAGTCTACGATGTACTGTGACGGAGACAGTTTCATTTTGTCATCGGTTCATTATTACGTGAGTTCTATTGTCCACGCATCTCGGTCACCTTTACATATGCACGTCCAAAGTCTTCGACTGTTGAAGATGAGCTTCAAGTCAGCTCAGAGGCGGATCTACTATGAAAACTAATGAAGCTGAAGCTGCAGGGCCCCAGCTCCCAGAAGCAACACGTAATTAAAGTGTTCCCAATTTTTCTGCTGCGCTTGAGCTGCTACTGTATGCCTACTCGTGACAATGCCTATCACGAGCTGTGAAGCAGAAAAGAATTTTAAAAGCTATCCTTTATAAAGAACACATTTCGGGCTACCATGACTGAAGAGCGCTTAAATTCTTTACGCACGTTATCTATAGAAAATGAAATTTGAAAATAAAATTTCATTTTATGAAACTGTAGGCCTACGTCAGGGTTGTCCAACCTTTTCGGGCAAGGGGCCACATTGTCATTTTTCTAAGACCTCGGGGCCCGAAGAAAAAATTTCATCAAGACCTACTAAGGAACAATAATTTTACTTGTCTACATGACGAGTCACATTTTTGCTGATTTGTTTGTAACCATAACCATAACCACTGTCTAATAACTAACTGTCAGAGCTCAGAGCTTAGACAATTTTTCCTATCTGTTACCTGTAACAAGTTGCGACCTGTCAGCTTGGTGTTGTGAATAAACGAAATTGATTGATTGATTGATTGATTGATAACCATTGTACTAATGGGATACTTCACGTTGCTTTTTCTTGCACAAGTAGCCTACTCTGTGTCTGCTTCAACAGGTGATGTAGCTATTCAAAGTATTCTAGTTAAATGTCCATCTGGTAGTAGTGATCTTGAATTTCTTAAATGTTTGCCATTGTAGACAAAAACTGTTCACTACAATATGTACTGCCAAAGAGTGCAATATACCTAAGTGCAGGATAGGACAGATTTGGAAAAGCCTCTTAGTAGTAGGCCTATATTCCGTGTTCACTGCTATCCTTTCTTGACAGATTAAGCAAACAACACCCTCAGAATGCTCAATGACGAAAAATTCCTCGGTCTACAAATTTTTAAAACTCTACATTCGGATGTCAATTTTTGTTTTTTACTTGCACCTATTTACTCCGCCATAGTTATTTGAGGCAGAAAACAACATTAAGTATTGCAACACAGAGAACCATTAGAACGTCGTGTGTCTTGTGAAGCAAAGAATTATAGGAAATTTTCAATACCGGGGCAATTAGCAACGAAATATGTAATTCCCTATTTTAGACAGACAAAAAAATCAAATTTTCAAAGGCTCGCCGGGCCGGATGAACTCGCTCGGCGGGCCGGATTGTGGACCGCGGGCCGTAGGTTGGACAAGCCTGGCCTACGTGAATCTGTTGCTAAAAAACAGAAAAGTATTTAGTAAAATGTGCTTCATGTATGATGTAATATGCATTCTCATAAGTGTCTTCCGTGCACATGTCTAATTGCGACGGGGCCCCATAGGCGTAACAGTTCAAGCTTCAGGGTTAAAAAAATGTTGGTCTGTACATAATCTATGGTATACCTTATAATGAGTGTCGTCTGAGATGGTCATAATTCTTATATATGCGTTAATGCTTTCATTCAGTTGAACCTTATGTTCAATATATATATGCTGAGTATATGTGCTGATATAGGCCTATATGCTGAAAACCAAGGAACCCATAGATTCACGAAGTTGACGCCCTCAGAAATTATGACCGTAGAACAACTGTTGCAAGCGACCCATTCATGTCCAACACCCTAGGAGTGGCCCTGGTATGCCGAGCCTAAGAAACACGAAGACGCTATAACTCGGTACCTATGGATGCTTAAAGGACTGCTAAGCGTTTGCTCTACAGTTGGCCTGTGGTCTATTCTGAAGAAGTTAAGCGGTGTAGGTCTAATCTGTAGGCTAATGTCATTGTCATCATGTCAGTATTTAGACAGCTCAAAGCATTTTCCGTCCAACATGACTATCTGACAGATCGGGAAAATGCAGAGGAGTAAAATTCTGTAAAACTCTAGATGTGCTTCTATGATAATCCCAATAACTGAGGTAAGATTATGTCAGTGACAATAAACGTAGTACTTCAGACAATGCTTCAGCTAAACACAGTCTCTGAATATAGCACAGGTTTCACATTTCTTTGTTTATTTGCTTGATTATGTAATTGTCTGTGTCTTTCTGCATCTGTCTGTATGTACGTCTGTCTGTCTGCCTGTCTGCCTGCCTGTCTGTCTGATATTTTCTTGTCAGCACAGTTGCTGTCCATTAACATCTGCCTACATGTCTGTTGCTATCTGTCCGTTTGCTACTGAATGACATTCCAACAGATGTCGCAACTTAGCAACTGCTTGCGTTACGTCTGTCTATACAATAGCGTAGGCTACTCAAAGCAGACACAACAAAATGGTTTTCATTCTATTGTCGTTCTATCCGAAAATTTTCCGTTTAAAAGACCTTGACCAATCATGGTTACAATCCTCATGACTACAACCAGTGATCATCATCGTCGTCGTCGTTACATTGTTGATGATCATGATCGTGATCACAGCCCCTTCACTTGCAATCGCATGCTAGAATTGTATGTTCAAATCACCTATACAGTCGACTGGTCATGAGCGTCCGTCATCTAAAGTGACTGTCTGCGTGTTTGCTTACTTTCTCAAGGTTTACTTTGGCCTATACAGTCATGTAGCTTGTGTTGTCATGACGAGAGCGCTTCTCATATCTACTGAAATGACACCATACAAAATTTGTGATTACTGTTACGTTTTAAACTACCTTTTAAGTTTTAACTGTCTTTACTACCTTAATCGCTTATCTACATGTACTACTCACTTGCCTACTTTTCCTTCTTGGATATAGACCATAGTTAGGCCTATACCTTGTTAAACTTCTTGACATCATTTCCACAACCAGTTATCACCATAGATCACTACTTGATAATAAATGTATGTACGATAGGCTACTTACGTTGTAGTTTCTTGAGCGTTCTGCCTAAATCTGCCGCCATAAGTTTATTTCTGAGAGCCGCAAAAGAGAAAAGACGGACGTCGCTTGTTTACTCCTCAGCTGATGGTAGATTCTTCGTTTGTGGCGTCCTCTGTTACACAATGAGACGACAGTCAACAAACAGACGGCGTCTCTTTTCCTCTACCAATCGCAGACAGTTGAGTCGTTTGACTATTTTTAGGTCCTACCTAGGTTATATATCATGCATGCACACCCACACACACATACACACACAAGTGCACATAGGCACACAGTCTCGCACACGTACACAGTCACATACATACGCAGGCGACCTACACAAACACACACACCTACACACACACATGCACCTACACAAACACACACACCTACACACACACATGCACCTACACGCACACACGCACCTACGCATGCACACACACACGCAGACACACACACACACGCGAATGCACACACATCTACACACACACACACACACACACACACACACACACACACACACACACACACACACACACGAATGCACACACACGCACATGAGTGCATAATGTTAGCTACATGTTGTGTTATGCATAAAACACCTCCTCTTTCGCAACACCTTTAGAATGCAGACTGGCTATGGCCTCGTATAACTTATAAGGCCCATAATGCCCACTCATTTCAGGCATGCGCATATTTTATGCACACACATAGGGGTCTATACGTTTATACAATCTATATAAAAAACATGGCCCTGCACGACAATACATTAATTTCGGTCTTCGTACTACGTATAGGCTGTATACAGCATAAGTATATGCACAGGGTATTGTATATATTACGAAGTTCAATGCGTTTGCGTGGTGAAGCATTCTTTATTTGTCAGTACAAGCAAAACGGCTTAATAAACGTCGAACGCATCACGCATGAACGACTAATCAAGTGAATGCCTATACATAAACCTCCAGTAGGCCTATAGGTCTCGATACGTGTTGGTCAGTCTATAATACGTTCTACATGGTAACTTTTAATAGAATGTATGGGCGTAGGCCTATAGGTATCAAGTTATCAACACAATTAAGTTAAGGAGGTAAATGACTATGTAGGCTGAAACGTGTAGCCTACCTCCCCCCTATATGCGTATTAAACTGAGCAAGAATTACCTATAGGCATGTAGACGGATCAGCTGGTAAGCACCGGACGCTTGTGGATTTTATGCATCTAATAACTCGATTTTAACAGTTTAAACAGTTGAGTTAATGGCAGTCATGGGCGTATTTAGGGGTGGTTTCACGGGTTCAACCCCAAATAAATGCATTCAGAGGCGCGTTTACCATTAGGCGAATTAGGCGCGCGCCTATAGGGCCCCTAAATCTCAGAGGCCCCCAAATCTCAGAGGCCCCCAAACGAATGAAAGCATTTTTTCAATTATGATAAAAATTATGTTTTGAATTTTGAATTAGTTTTAAGTATAGGGCCTAATCTATTTTCTATTTTGTTATACGCCTAGTTCAGCATTTACATGATAGTAGGCCTATATTATTGTAATTTATAATTGTTTTGCTAAATTGGGCTAATTTTGTGCAAAATAACATCAAACTCGCCATGTGGCGAATGAAAGGCTGAGTAGCCTATACCTTTGGAAGGTAGCGGGAGGCAATTCCGCGTCCTTGCAGCTCTTCATGCCACTGCCAGAGTGCTACCATTACCCTAAACCCCCCTCTTATGGTTATACTGATGCAGAAGACAACATTTGCCATTCTTTGTCTTCCACGAAATGTGAATGTAACAGTCGTTGCAACAAACGAGTAGGCCTTCTGTACACTTACAAATATTCCTGCATTTTCTTTTTACAATAACACTCACCAAAACGCCCCTAAGTTCAACTTCGTGGGTTTTTGCACATGATAGGCTAAACACCAGAGTCTCAGATGCTCAGTCTACAAGCTCAAAAGGGCCCCAAAAATGTTTGCGCCTAGGGCCCCATTTTTTGTAAACGCGCCTCTGAATGCATTACTGTTATAAAAAACTAAAATGTAGAAAAATACAATTCCAATGGAACCTCCCCTCCTCCCCCTCCCCCGAAAACTGAAGACCCGCCGAAATGTTTTCCTCGTTACGCCCCTGATGGCAGTAAATACCAGCGAGGTCATACCTAATACCTCCTCCCCTCCTTCTCTGATCTCTTTCTTTATACAACCGAGATTTGATAATTTCCCTTACAAAGTGCACATTGAAGCCTGGCAATAGGCAGTGATGTGGTCTCGAGACCGCGGTCTTGGTCTCGAGACCGTCTCGAGACCGAAAAAATGCGGTCTTGGTCTTGGTCTTGAGTGTACCGGTCTTGGTCTTGAAAGGTGCGGTCTTGGTCTTGGTCTTAAAGGTGTGGTCTTGGTCTTGGGCGTCTGGTCTCGGCCATTCGCCTTTGGTGGGAACGAGAGTGGAATATGTGTGAAAATGTTGTCGATATTTCCGCTTATTTAGGGATTTCTGAGATAGCTTCGAATTCAAGCGATGATCCGCCAAGGACAAAGCGAGAGAGAACGTTCAACCTCGTTCGCGACTTATCAGAAGCGACAAGAAAACGTTGACACACAGTTAAAACTGTCTTCTGGCGCTGAAATGACAAGTTAGGCTTACACTGATGCAGTTACTCAAGGCAAAATCAGTAGTCGGGCAAGAGTTGGAAATCAGGTATTTGACGGGGAATTTTTCTCAACTGGCAAAATTTTTTGTATACGCAACAGCTGCGCCTGTTGAGTGTGTTTAGCTGTAGTGTGCTCTTCATGAGATCTCGCAGACTTGGGGACAAAAACTGTAACTATAAATATCATAAGCATCTGATTTTAATTATGGGAATATATAACACTACAAGTGAGAATTGCGTTTATGGTCTTGAGGCTTAGGTCTTGGTCCTGGACAATCCGGTCTTGGTCTCGGTCTTGGTATTGGACCACGCGGTCTTGGTCTCGGTCTTGGACCACGCGGTCTTGGTCTTGAACCACACGGTCTTGGTCTTAGAATTTTGGTCTCGTGCACAACACTGGCAATAGGAAGCTTCAATGAGCATAGGCCTTCTTCCAGAATAAGTTGCGCCTAGTGTGTATGGCAATTTGCTGTTTCTTTGGAAATGACTGCCTCCAAGGTTAGGCACCGTTCGACGATGAGATGTAGTCCTATGTCGATTTAACAAGACAAACAATGGATTCGAACCCAGGCCGACGTGTTAGCCACTCGACCAACTTGTAAGTTGTAACGATGTATGCCAGAAGGCTTTACACTAGCCAGGAAACGGGTTCACCATAATTTTTTATTGCCTTCAGTTTTCACTGGTGCATTAGTGGCTGACGAACCTATTAAACTGTAGTCCCTACGGAAAGGCCTATAGATCGTCCAGATTATTAAGTAACAGTAGACAATGTCGACTCAGCTCAGTTCCTTTTGGCGTCACTAGCAAGTCCGTAGGGCGTTTACCATACGTGCTGGTCACACCTCCCCGCTTTGGACTGGCTCACAAATTGCGAATGGCAC
>JACEVL010002031.1:0-21969 GCA_020284085.1 Aporrectodea caliginosa
TATTTTTATCCATGCATCCAGGCTGATTTCCAGCTTCTTTCACGGGAAAAATTATTTCGATCAATTAACCTTCTATTTCAACAGAGGAATCTTTTCATCAATCCCACTTCCATTTCGGGAAACATTTCCCCCCATCAATTCAGCTTCCATTTTAAAGTGACAATATCAAATAATTTAGTAGACGAAATGTCGTTCGACGAATTGTCACTCGACGAAGTGTCGTAGACGAAATGTCGTTCGACGACTTGTCGTGACACCATTACTGACGGAGAAATTCTCTGTATTCAATACTCTTCTAGTCAGGGGCGCAACCACGGTCCAGAAGTTGGGGGACCTACTAGAATGTCTGAGTGGGGGCGATTTGCGAGCGCCGAAGGCGCGAAGCTGCGATTGCCGAAGGCAAGAAGCCCCTATAGCGACTAGGGGGTATGAGGGAGCGTCGTAAGCTCCCCCGTCGGGGTCTGGAGCCAACGCAATTTTGAGCATATGATGCCAAATGAAGTACATTTTGGGCTTTAATTTACCTAACATTTTTCATCGATGATTTCGATATAAAAGTACCTAAACCATGTAGATCTGTGAAAAATGTGACTTTATTATATCAATAAACTGCATGGACGTGACAAGGGTTTAAGAGAATTGAACGGAAAAGAGTAGAATAGCAGTGTACTTTGTAAAAACTAGGAAAATGAGCAGGGAGGAAGCCTGAACGTGTCAATTTTCTCAGAATACCGTTAAGGTGTTTATGTTCCCCTACAGTGGCAAATCCCCATCAAACAGAGGAGGCATAAAGTAGCAGTGCGAGGGTAGTAGGCTAGCTCTAACAACGTCAAAGAGACGTTGACCGTGGGCGACCAAAACTCATAGCGCGGGCTTTGCAGCATATTTTGTCCATGTGTGCCCAAAACGGGCCCAAAGCTAATCCCATCAGAGATGGTGACACCCAAAATAACCATCTCCTGGACCCGCTCGATGCCAGGGATGAGAAGAGGGAGGGCAATCGGTTTGGACCTCGGTCGTTCGACGACCATTTCTCTGGTCTTAGCATGGTTTAATTTAAGATTGCTAATGGATGCGCACTTAGAGATATGGTAAAGTTCAGAAATAGTGCTGTCAATACAGGAAGCAGGGACCAGCAAGTAGCTATCGTCGACATATTTAGTGATACGGTTTTCACTGTATTGAGGTTTAAGGCTAGAAATGGCTATGACAAAATCAGTAGGTCCAAGGCCAGAGCCTTGTACTATACTGGCATTAATGGTACAGAGGGGAGAGATCGCGGAAGGCAAGAAGCTCCTAACGACCATAGGGGTTATGGGGAGCGTCGTAAGTTCTCCCATCGGGGTCTGACGCAATTTTGAGCATTTGATACCAAATGGAGTGCATTTTGGGCTCTTGTTTGCCTCACAATTTTCAAAAGTTGGGGGGACCGTCCCAAGCTGTTCGAAAGTTGGGGGACGCGTCCCACGGGTCCCATAGGGTGGTTGCGCCTATGCTTCTAGTGTCAGTCATGTGGGTGTCACTGTCGACGCCTCCCTCACGTACACGGAACACGTATTGAATCTGACCCGCTCCTGTTTCTTTCAGCTGAGGCGTCTCAGGGTCATCAGACTATCGGTCTCTTTCTATTTTTCCACCATATTAAACAAAAAGTGATAAAAAAATGATCTTCTTAGACACAACTAAAACGCTTCGGAAGCTATGAATTCAGCAACAACGTTAAAATGTTAGACTTCACTGTATCTCACAGAGTAAGTTCGGCGATCCCAGGGGGACACAAGCTGTTGATAAATAGAGAATAAAATGTCTACCCTCGGGTGGTGCCGGTCCGAATGCAATATTAAGGAGGGCGACCTTAATCATCTTCCTAATGACACAGTGTCGCTAAACCGAAACAACCGACTTATATGACGGTATTGAATGCTTTCCATAGTTGTATGTTGTGCTCATCCGAAAGTACCATGTTCAAAACCTGATGAAGAAGAAGAGAGTTAAGAAGGGTATGGAGTGTTAGCGACCTCATATTGCACGGTTTCGGCATATTAGGGCGGGTGGGTGGCCAGTCATCTTCTTACCTGATCTTCGTACTCACAGTGTATGATCAGTGTACTCATTACAGCTAAGTTGAATGAGGGCGCAAATGGAGTCGAAATTTCTGGTTGGAATTTAAATCCGAAAGCACGATTTTCAAACCCTTAAGAAGGGTATGGAGTGTTAGCGACCTCATACTGCACGGTTTCGGCATACTAGGGCGGGTGGACTGTCATCTTCTTACCTGATCTTCGTACTCACAGTGTATGTATGATCAGTGAACTCATTACAGCTATTAAAGTTGGATGAGGGTGCAAATGGAGTCGAAATCTCGACAGAAATTTCTGGTGTGAATTTAAACCCGCGATCATTTGCGCTGTATCAAAGCATCGTTATGGGATAGAATGAAGCCGAAATCTCGGCTAACGTCTGTCCTGGCTAGGGATTTGTTTAAATAAACGACTTCTCGGTTGACAGTCCAGCACTTCAGACCACTAGACTCTTATGCACTCCGCAGAAGAAATCGGAAACAAAAGTGGATTCATAATTTCCCAGTGAACTTAACAACGGATGGGTGTGGGAGGATTGGAAAGTTTTGGTAGAGTTTTATGAGTGGAGGTTTAAAGGAAGCTGTAACTTCATGTCTGTCACTCTGTCTCGTTTAATCTGTCTGTCTGTCTCGCTCTCTATCTCACTCTGTTCTTGTACAGGTTTGTTCGTCTGTTTGTCCGTACGTCCCTGTCGGTCTGCCTCGTTTAATCTGTCTGTCTCGCTCTCTCTCTCTCTCTGTGTTCTTGTACAGCTTTGTTCGTCTGTTTGTCGTACGTCTCCCTAGCCTACTAACAGTCTCTCACGTAGGGATACTTATTCTCTGCACGAGCAGCGTCGATCTGACAACGCCTGGCCAGACGTCGAGCCTTCCCGCCCTTCCGCATAGCCTCACGAAATTCACTGTCGAATCAAGGCTGATGATAATGGTGGACTCTGAAACGGAAGCACACTTATAAAGAAGGCCTATGATTATTGAGCCGAAATTATCTGCAAGATCATTTCCAGAACTTTCAGTCGCCGGGTTAGTGACTGCACATAACTCTGTCTTCGAGAGTTAGACGAGTAAAGCAGCAGGATCGAAATGCTGTCACTTCTGCCTGGTGATGGTAACATAAGTTGATGCATGTGGTGTCATACTGATGGACTATGACAATAGCATGTGGTCCGACAGCCAGACATCGATGACTATGCAAGATATCCGGTTGGGACTTGGGACGCGCTTTCGGACGTGATCACGTAGTTCAGCAGGCCGCCGAGTCGATTGCGTTGGTATTATGTTACACGTGCTGTCGGAAACCGTAGGTCGACAAGACCGTATTATATTTGATTACTTCTGGGTCCAGCGTTCGCTCAAGATGGAGATTTATGTCTCCAGTGATGGTGATTGGAAGAGACATACTAGCGAGAGTTGCCAGAAGTGAGGTTTAGTCCCAGTCCACGGAGATGCTTGATGGTCGTGCAGTCAGAGTCCTCGTGCTAGGTTTCGGTCAAGGCAAGTACATAACAACTTCTCCTCCTCCATAAGCACTCTGACGTCATCGACCTTGTTGAAATGAGCTTAAATAGAAGTTGGATTTATGAAAAGAAGTCTTGCTCCAATAGAAGTTGGATTGTGACAAAGAATTCTTGCTTAAGTAGAAATTGCATTGATGTAAAGAATTTTTCTTAAATGGAAGTTGGATTGATGGAAACAATTCTTGCTTACATAGAAGTTGGACTGATGAAAAGAATACTTGCTTAAATAGAAGCTTGATTGATGAAGCCAACGTCAAGGAGCGATTTTTGTCGTGAACCTTCTGTCAGAAAATAATTTGTCATGGAATAGTCAGCACGGAATACTTTACTGCGACCAGGAACACTGGTATAGGATTTCATGCTGATCTTCAGCAAAATTACATTGTTTTTACAGTGACGCAATGAAAAGGTACAAGACTAGTTTGACACCTTAGACACGCAGCACAAATAGGGAGGATCTTGCCCAAATATTTGGTAATTATATTGATAACCATTAAGAATTTGTCAGTCAATTTCTGACAGTATCAATATTTAATTGTCTCAATCTTTCCTCAATCGTTAGCTACATGTGTTGAGAATTACAAATCAGCACAGGTCAATAAAGAAGTCGTCAGGTGGAGAAAAACGATGGCTAGAACAATGCTCTAGAAAGTCCTTCTCAATTTCAAGCATTTCTCCACATACACCACATCCAAACGATTTTTCCAGAAACGGTTTCGCATCGTCAGATGATTTGGTTGTGTTAATACAAAGACATTCTCTTATACTAACTTTTCCACGACGAATTATCATTTCATTAGAATCAGGATGGTTGTTCCTTGACAAAAGTTCACTTGGTTTATCATTAACGCCTGTACTACTAATTGTTATGTACGGTTTTTCTCCTGTATGCGTTCTCATATGACTCTTTAGACACTTGACTACTGCAAATGATTTCCGACATAAATGGCACTTGTATGATTTCTCTCCAGCATGGGTTCTCATGTGCGTTCTCAGATGACCACCTTCAGTAAATGATTTCTGACATAGCTGGCACTTGTATGGTTTCTCTCCAGTATGGGTTCTCATGTGTGTTTTAAGAGAACTACCGCGAGTAAATGATTTTTGACATAACTGGCATTTGTATGGTTTTTCACCAGTATGGGTTCTCACGTGCGTTTTCAGAGTACCACCCTGATTAAATGATTTCTGACATATCTGGCACCTGTGTGGTTTTTCACCGGTATGGGTTCTCATGTGCCTTTTCAGAGTACAACCTTTAGTAAATGATTTCTGACAGGACTGGCATTTGTGTGGTTTCTCTCCAGTATGGGTTCTCATGTGTATTTTCAGATGAATACCTTGAGTAAATGATTTCTGACATAACTGACATGTAAATGGTTTCTCTCCATGGGTCCTCATGTGTATTTTCAGACAACTGCCTGCGACAAATGATTTCCGACATAAATGGCACTTGTGTGGTTTCTCTCCAGTATGGGTTCTCATGTGCGTTTTCAGATCAACACCTTGAATAAATGATTTCCAACATAAAAAGCACTTGTGTGATTTCTCTCCAGTATGGGTTCTCATGTGTGTTTTAAGAGAACTACCGCGAGTAAATGATTTTTGACATAACTGGCATTTGTATGGTTTTTCACCAGTATGGGTTCTCACGTGCGTTTTCAGAGTACCACTTTGATTAAATGATTTCTGACATATCTGGCACCTGTATGGTTTTTCGCCAGTATGGGTTCTCATGTGCCTTTTCAGATCACAACCTTGAGTAAATGATTTCTGACATACCTCGCACTTGTATGGTTTCTCTCTAGTATGGGTTCTCATATGTTTTTTCAGAGAACCACCATGATTAAATGATTTATGACATAACTGGCACTTGTATGGTTTTTCACCAGAATGGGTTCTCATGTGCACCATCAACCTACCTAATATGGTAAATGATTTCCCACATGACTGACATTTGCATTGTTGCTCTCCTGTATGTCTTCTCACAGGAGCTGTCAGAATTTCTCCTTGGGCATATGATTTCTGGAGTAATTGATGTTTCTGTCGTTTTTTGCCAGCATTGGCTTTCACGTACTTTTGTAAATCACCAGAATGTGCAAATGATTCTTCATATAACTTGGATTTGCATGTCGATTCTTCAGCACAAGTAGAATCCATTTTAAAGCAAATGCAGGTATAGATACTCTCTGCTTTGGTTGATGCAAGTACAATTTTTCACATGTTTCATGTGTCAACAATGGTTCTTTTGGGATGTAGCAACAAAATTAGCTAGACAGAAAAAAATAATCTGACATGATGGGATATTGAAGCAATCCAATTTCTGTAGAACAGCTCACCCGTGCTTTATTAGTGAGTAGCGATGTTAACTGATGAAGAAATAATTGAGGATAATAAAAACTGCAGAGAAATATTTCCAATCTAATGTTTTTGGTGAAGATCAATGAGACATTGGCCTTCTCATATAACTGCATTCAGAAGTCTTCATGCGTTTGTTCTGGAACCTATTAAAATGAAGAAAAGCAGCATATCTTTAATAGTTTGTTTTAAGACATAAAAAAATAATTTAATTATTTTTCACAACTGATAATTGCTCTTACATTAAGGTCAGACTGATTTCCATCCACTGCTGAATAAATAGTTGGTGCATGTACTCCATGTATTAATGGCAGGCATAGTTTCAGTGTTTCAATTCCCATTTTTTTCATAAATGGTTGCCATGTTGAAATCTCACTAGCCAGGTTATAGGTGATCGATTCATAACATGAAAGTGCATCTAACGACACCTAGTGACTTCATTGTCTGAAGGACTTCAGATCAGATAAAACCGTAGTTTACGTTGCAAAATTTTATTCATGCAAGTTGTATTTCTCATATAAATGCATTGAGAAGTTCACGTTCATGCACTTGTTAACAAGAACTTCAGGCAGCTATTAAAATGAAGAAAAGCAACATAACTCTAATAGTTTTTTAAGACATAAAAAATTATTTAATTCTTCACAACTGAAGGCTAATTGCTCTTACATTAAGGTCAGACTGATTTCCATCCACAGTTGAATGAATAGTTGGTCCATGTACTCCATGTATTAATGGCAGGCATAGTTTCAGTATTTCAATTCCCAATTTTTGCTAAAATTTAATCCTTGCCTTGCAGAAATCCATCATCCAGGTTATAAGTAAGTAAGTAAGTAAGTAAGTATATTCTTTATTGAGGAGCACCAGCAAAAGCACAGCACTGTACATGGCAAGATTAATACATTCAAACAAACAAACAAGATTTTATAAACAAGTAAAGAATTGAATGGGAGAAGTTATTGTATATCAGAGGAACCTGGGGGTGGTTAAGTTAGAGCTAGTCATAGAGGAAACTGAAGAGCTTAGATAGACTGATCTACGGATAAGAGTTTATTTGTATAGCATCCGGGTAAGGAAGCATTTCTGAGTCAGGTTGTCAAACATAGGAAGCTCACGGTTATGGGAACATGGCCGCAGCGAGTAGCGAGATTGCTTGATCAGCGGTAATAATTTATGCAACACATGGCAAGGATTGTGCAGAATACAAGCAAAGAGTCTGGTATCCGCATTGCTGGAAAGAGTCTCAAATGAGGGAGAAGATATAGGTAAGCGACTGATTCATAAACATGAAACTGCATCTAACGACACCTAGTGACTTCATTGTCTGAAGGACTTTCTTGCTAAATTTCAATCCTGCAATTTGTATTTCACTAAAAACAAATAATTTCTTCATCCAGCTTCTGTTTCATCAAAGAAATATTTTAACTCATCCAACTTACATTTTATTAGAAAGTCATTTTCAACCATCCAATTTCTGTTTCATAAAAATATTTCAGTGACTGCTATTTTCACTAAAAGTATTTTCAGCAATCCAACTTCTAGGTTACTGCTAAATATTTTCATGAATCATCCAACTTCCGGTTTACTGTAAAGTATTTTGGTGAACGTGTAGTTTTTTTAGCATCGTAAATTATTTGCCGATGCATGGGTTCAAGCGTTGGTCAATATACAAGTTGGATTGATGAAAAGAATTCTTACTAAATAGAGGTTGCATTGATGAAAATAATTTTTCTTTAAACAGAAGTGGGATTGATAAAAAGAATTTGGTTATCCTGTAGTTTAGGTGGGTAAATTATTTTAATGTCTTTAATGCCGTACTTTACATTGGTAAGCAATCAGTCTACCAGTGACCATGATAACTGTCATCAATCCAACTTCCATCTCAGCTGAATTTGTTTTAATCAATCAAACTCTTTTTTAAGCAAGAATTATTGTAGTATTTAAGCAGGAATTTTTTCATCAATCCAACTTCTGTTAAGACAAGAATTTCGGTAATCCTGGCAACAGCGGTCCCAAATTATTCAATGAAAGAAATCAACAGAGGCTGCTTTCTTAAAACGTGCTATATATTTTCAGGAATCAAGCTTCTAATTACCGACAAGATTATTTTCATCAATCCAGCTTCTATAGAATCGAATGTTAGTTTCATCCATGCAACCAGCTTGGTATCCAGCTTGTATTTACGGAGAAAATTATTTTAATCAATCCAGCTTCTATTTCAATACAGGAATGTTTTCATCAATCCCACTTCTATTCAGGGAAAGAGTTTTTTCATCAATCCAGCTTCGATTTAGCGATAGTTTTTTTCATTAATCCAGCTTCCATTTTAAAGTGACAATATCAAATAACTTTGTACACTTCTTTCATTGAATAATTTGGGACCGCCGTTGCCAGGATTACCAGAATTTCTTTCGTCAATTCCAGTTCTACTTAGGCAAAAAGATATCATCAATCCAGCTTCTATTGAACCATAGACTTAGTTTCGTCAATCCAGCTTCTATTTACGGAAACAATTATTCCCATCAATCCAGCTTGTATTTTTTACCGGGCTTTCAACTGTGATCGCAACTCCGCCACTGCACGTCCATGCCTTAGTGTCAGGCAGTACCAGTCCCAAGCCTGGAAGGAAAGGGAGAACGACGTTAACGATCTTTGCTGTCACAGTGCCGTTAAACTGAAAGTAGGCTACTACTAACTCTGATCGCCTGCGAGAGACTCAAACATTAAGCTCGAAATATTTATTACATTAGCAACAGCAAGAATGATCAAGTTTTGCATTTTAACAATTTCGGAGGACTATAAGGCAAAATTATATATATAAAATGATAAAATCTTACCAGTTTATGTATTATTAGTGATGCATTTCAACGACAATCTGAACTTAACTTCCATCCATGATCTATACAAAATGGCGAGCGATTGAAGAGTTATATTTAGAGGATATCGAAGCTGGCTAGAAAACGTATATTCTGCCATCTAGTGAACAGCTTAGAGTGCTACCTCAACTAGCTAAAATAAATAACCAGACCAGGGAAATGACAATGTACATTGACATAATAATAAAATAGCATTCTGTGGTATCGAATTAATTACAGGAAGAATCTATGTGATCATGTTGTTGGAACACGGACTCATCCAGACCTATAGCCAGGATTTTACTCATTAAAAAGTGATGTCCACCGTTTTAGATACAATATCAGGCCCTAAAATGTAGACCTAAAATCTTGAAAAGAATTAGTTAGCTACGGAACTCTGCCGACTCAAGCGAAGAATGGATCTCCATGACCTACAAGTGACTAAGGCCATCAGATATCAGAAGAAACGTAACACGGAACTTAGGCTATTGTCATCGATTTCCAGCAATAGGCCTACTGCTCTTCATTCATCGACAATGAACGAAGGCCATTGACGTCGATACAAATTATTTTGACCGTTGCACAGACATACTGGCGAGAGATGCCAGAAGTGAGGATAGGCTAATTCATCAAAGAACACCGGAGCAACTGACTGTGGAACAAGCCGGTATAAGACGACGAGGACATGACTGCTGCCTCCAGACGTCGTCCCACAACACAGGAACTCAAACGACGTTGCCTTCTGCCTAAGGTCGATTTTAGATAAAGCGACACCATGCGTGAGGACGATGGCACTGCCGTCATGGTTAACAAAGTTAACCTTTCACTGGTGCCCTATCGTAGATCGGCCTGGCAGCTTCCAACAGGTTTAGTCCCAGCCCCACGGAGACTCTTATAATAATGGTCGTGCAGTCAGAGCCCTCGTGCTAGGTTTCGGTCAGGACAAGCACATATTAACAGCTTCTCCTCATCCATAAGCACTCTGGCGTCATCGACCTTGCAGGAGTATAGCCAGACTTAAATTCAAGAGGAGGCAACTTCAGAGACCAGTGCATATTTTCCCCAAAGACCTTTTATTTTAGACATTAATTTTTTTAACTCCGATTACCTTTTTTTACACTTCTTTTACACTTTCTATCAAAACTTCGATGACTTTCTTTTTTTAGTCATCTGAACACTGATGACCTTTTTTACACTTTACCTCCAACACACAGGGGCGGCCCAAACGACGACACGAGACTTCAATTCAAGAGGAGGCAACTTCACAGAACATTGGCAAAATCCTGGTCATTTGCGTCGTTCCTCAATTTGAAGCTCCACTATATGAAAAAACCAAGAGGAGGCAATTGTCTCCTCCTCCCTTCATGCAGCTACGCCTATGCGACCTTGTTGAAATGAGCTTAAATAGAAGTTGGATTTATGAAAAGAATTCTTGCTTAACCCATTTTCGACTAGCGCACCCTGGGAGGGTGCATTCAAACATTCGCCAAAAATTTATTTTTAACCGGCTTGAACTAAATAGGCCTGTATACTTTGATTATCCCCTTTGTATTGAGCTTATTAAACAATGTATACAGAGTTTATCTAGTTTTACTGTCTTTTCTCCTATATGGGCGTTGATTTATCAAGAACATGACTCACAACTGCAAGAAATTGCAAGGGGTAAAAAGGTAAGTTTTTATAATAATTTAATTGGAAGCATAAAATATGATAGAATTACATCGGTTTGTATGGTAGTGATATTATAAAAATATTGCTATTTATTGCCAAGTTCAGATGATAGTACTACTGCACCCTGTGAGGGTGCGCTAGTAGCGAATGGGTACAGGGTTTTTGAACAATAGTGAAGAATGTAGAACGATTGCTCCGATCCATCAGGTGGACGGTTTATTGGGTTGGAAATGTTAGTATGTGTCCTTGTTCTTTCAAATATTCTGCTGTAACTGTTGTGGGTTGTAAATAACTTCATTTTGCATAAATGCTGTGCAGATGATACTGGAAGATGATGACCTCGTCCATGCAGGTATATAGGCTACATACGCAGATGGAGCAAAGGATAACCCATATCAGCAGTATAAATCTGATTATGTGGCTAATTTGTACTTGACCCGCTGTCTGATATACCATAAACACTTTCAAATCACGCATGTGGCAACTTTCCAGATCAGTGAAACCACTTGGACATGTTGGATGCCTTGTCACTGAGGCAACTGGTACAATTCGGCAGAACCGTCTTGAAAATTCCCCGCTTGAGGAAGCACTTTGTGGAACTTCCGAATAGGTCTATGCATTGGCCAACCATCCAATGTTATAGCACTTGGCACTTGTTATAGCACTTGGCGTGACAATAAAGTTGTGACTCTAGCATCAAATGTCGTTGAAGCTGAACCCACAGGAACAAAGAAATGGTGGTTGCCAATGTTTGCATACATGATTGATCTAATGATGCAGAATGCATGGCTCTTTGTACCATTAGCAACCATCGTACCAGTAGCAATCACTGGATCTTCTTGCTGTCTGGAGAGACGTCGTCCGCATGTACCTAATGCAACATGTTCAACCGGGATCAGGTTCCCAGGCAGAGCAATACCACTGAATCCACGTGTTCTATTGGATATTCAGTTTGACATACAAGTTCACTTCTTGCTGATGCCCCAACTCAGCGATGTTGTGCGCATTGTTGAAAAACACAAGAAAATGGTGTACAACGTGTGATATTAGACTTCATATGCACTGATTTAATGAATTTCACGACAATGTGTGAGACAGTTTCAGTAAATGTCGTGACATTGTTTGATTATCATCCCAAAAATTAATCATTATTACAAATAATACTTGATTTGCCTTAGTAGCCATGAAGTATGTCGCGAGTTGTCTAACTACTAGCGCACCCTCCCAGGTTGCATCACTTTGACACAACAATTTTCCTCGGAGGCACTTAGGGCCTATAATAAATATTTTAAACCGTGTGTTCATGTTTGCATGCTAGGACGTGTTGGAAAATGTTAGTAGTGTTCATCAAGAAAAAGTTGGTAGATAATGGGTTAACTAGAAGCAGAATTGTAAAAATAATTCTTGCTTAAGTATAAGTTGGAATTGATGTAAAGAATTCTCGTTTAAATAGAAATTGGTTTCACGAAAAGAATTGGTTAAATAGTAATTGGATTGATGAGAATAGCCTACTTGCTGAAGTAGAAGTCTGACCGATGAAAAGAATTCTTGCTTAAATAGAAGCCGAACTGGTGGAGAGAATTCTTGGTTAAATTGTATTGATGAAAACAAATCCTGCTTAAATGGAAGTTTGATCGACGAAGCCAACGTCGAGAATCGATTTTTGTCAGTGAACCATTTGTCATGGAACAGTCATAGCGGAATACTTTACTGCGTCCAAGGACACTATAGTATAAGATTTCATGTTGATCTTCAGCAAATAATTTGCATTGATTTACAGTACGGTAGCATGTGGTCCGACAACCTGACATCGGTGACCAAGACATCAGGTGGCGACGCGCTCTTGGACGTGATCAAGTGATCCAGAAGACCAACGAGTCATTGTGTTGGAGTCTGTTCGTGCTGGAGTGAAACCGTAGGTCGACAAGATCATATCATAATTTGATTACTTCTGGGTCCAGCGCTCGCTCAAGATGGATATTCATGTGATAACTGGAACAGCCATACTGGCGAGAGCTGCCAAAAGTGAGGATAATTCATCAAAGAACACCGGAGCAACTGATTGTGGCCCAAGCCGGTATAAAACGACGAGTAGGCCTACAGTCATAGCTGTTACCTTCCGAGGTCGTCCGACAACACAGGCACTCAAACGATGTTGCCTTCTGCCTAAAGTCGATCTTAGATAAAGTGACACCATGCGTGGCGACGATGGCAATGCCGCCGTGGTAAACAAAGTTAACCTTTCTCTGGCGCCGCTTATCGTCGATCGACCTGGCAGCTTCTAAACAGGTTTAGTCCCAACCCATGGAGACGCTTGGTGGTCGTGCAGTCAGAGTCCTCGTGCTGTTTCGGCCAGCGCAAGCACGTTCAGCTTCTGCTCTTCCATAAGCACTCTGACGTCATCGACCTTAATTGTTGAAATTAGTTTAAAAAGAAGTTGGTTTGATGAAAATAATTCTTGCTTAAATAGAAGTTGGATTGTATAAAAGAATTCTTGCTTAAGTAGAAGTTGTATTCACGAAAAGAATTATTGCTTAAATAGAAGTTGGATTGATGAGAATTCATGCTCAAATAGAATACGGACTGATGGAAGGAATTCTTGCTTACATAGAAGTTTGATTGATGAAGAAAGCGTCGAGGAGCGATTTTTGTCGTGAACCTGTTGTCAGTGAACCATTTGTCATGGAACAGTCAGAACGGAATAATTTACTGCGTCCACAGACACTACAAGATTTATGTTGATCTTCAGCAAATGTTCACTGTTTTACAGTGATGCAATGAAAAGGGAAAAGGAGTTTTACACCTTAGACATGAAGCACAAATATGGTGGACCTCGTGAATACCCTACACCGGAATGCTTGATGACCAACTATTTGGTAAATAAAATGATAATCATTAAGAATGTGTCTGTACGTATATTGGAACTGCAACTGCGCATCTTCTTTAGAAAAAAGCACAATTAAGTGTCCCAGTCTTTCCTCAATCGTTAACTACATGTGTTGAGAATTACAAATCAGCATAGGTAAATTAATAAGTCATCAGGTGGAGAAAAGCGATGGCTAGAACAATGTTCGAGAAATTCAGTCTCAATTTCAAACATTTCACTACATAAACCACATCCAAACGATTTTTCCAGAAACGGTTTCGCATCGTCAGGTGATCTGATTTTGTCAATAGAAAGACTTTCTCCGAGACTAATGTTTGCAAGAGGACTTGTTTTTTCACTAGAATCAGGATTATTGTTCCTTGACAAACGTCCATTTTGTTTATCAATAACAGATAGGTTAGCAAGTGATTCACTTTTCACTTTAAGATCCTGTGGCTCTGTTCCATCACGGAGCTCAAACTGCTTTGCCGAAGAACTGCTCTTGGCATAAGATTTATTGTCTAGGTATTGCTTCTCATTCATGTGAGATATCCTGTGACTCTTTAGACTTCGAAGTTCTGTGAATCCTTTATTACAAACGTCACATATGTACGATTTTTCTCCTGTATGAGTTTTCATATGCCTTTTTAGAGACATGACTACTGCAAATGATTTCTGACATAACTGACATTTGCATGCTTTCTCTCCAGTATGGATTCTCATGTGTATTTTCAGCTGACCATCACGAGTAAATGATGTTTGACATAGCTGGCACTTGTATGGTTTCTCTCCAGTATGGGTTCTCATGTGTATTTTCAGATCACAACCTTGAGCAAATGATTTCTGACATAAGTGGCACTTGTATGGTTTTTCACCAGTATGGGTTCTCATGTGTATTTTCAGATGACCACCATGAGTAAATGATTTCTGACATAACTGACATTTGTATGGTTTTTCACCAGTATGGGTTCTCATGTGTAGTTTCAGATGACCACCTACAGTAAATAATTTCTGACATAACTGACATTTGTATGGTTTCTCTCCAGTATGGGTTCTCATGTGTATTTTCAGATGACCACCTTGAGCAAATGATTTCTGACATAAGTTGCACTTGTATGGTTTCTCTCCAGTATGGGTTCTCACGTGTATTTTCAGATGACCATCTTGAATAAATGATTTCTGACATAACTGGCATTTGTATGGTTTTTCACCTGTATGGGTTCTCATGTGTCTTTTCAGACAACCACCCAAAGTAAATAATTTCTGACATAACTGGCATTTGTATGGTTTCTCTTTAGCATGGATTCTCATGTGTATTTTAAGATGACTGTTTACGACAAATGATTTCTGACATAACTGGCATTTGTATGGTTTCTCTTCAGCATGGATTCTCATGTGTATTTTAAGATGACTGTTTACGACAAATGATTTCTGACATAACTGGCATTTGTATGGTTTCTCTTTAGCATGGATTCTCATGTGTATTTTAAGATGACTGTTTACGACAAATGATTTCTGACATAACTGGCATTTGTATGGTTTCTCTTCAGCATGGATTCTCATGTGTATTTTAAGATGACTGTTTACGACAAATGATTTCTGACATAACTGGCATTTGTATGGTTTCTCTTTAGCATGGATTCTCATGTGTATTTTAAGATGACTGTTTACGACAAATGATTTCTGACATAACTGGCATTTGTATGGTTTCTCTTCAGCATGGATTCTCATGTGTATTTTAAGATGACTGTTTACGACAAATGATTTCTGACATAACTGGCATTTGTATGGTTTCTCTTTAGCATGGATTCTCATGTGTATTTTAAGATGACTGTTTACGACAAATGATTTCTGACATAACTGGCATTTGTATGGTTTCTCTTTAGCATGGATTCTCATGTGTATTTTAAGATGACTGTTTACGACAAATGATTTCTGACATAATTGGCACTTGTATGGTTTCTCTCCAGTATGGGTTCTCGTGTGTGTTTTCAGATGACTACCTTGAGTATATGATTTCTGACATAACTGACATTTGTATGGTTTCTCTCCAGTATGGGTTCTCATGTGTGTTTTCATATCACAAACTTGAGTAAATGATTTCTGACATAACTGACATTTGTATGGTTTCTCTCCTGTATGGGTTCTCATGTGTGTTTTAAGAGTTCCACCACGAGTAAATGATTTTTGTACCATGTTAGCAGAGGGATGACAGTTGAGTAAGCTTATAGTCTACACAAATAGCATTGTCTAAACAAATTAGAATAACTGGCTTAACTAACAACACTTAACTAGGTAACTTAACTAATTGCGGTATAACAATGAATAACTATATTTAGATAACGCATTGACTAATGTCAAGGAGGTAGGCTCTGACTTTTTTTTTAAATAGGGCAAGATTCGGAAGAGCGCGCAATGACTTCGGTAGGTTATTCCAGGCAGGAGGACCAGCACATCTTAAGGTAAAATAACGAGTGTTAGTACGGGCATAGGTTCCATCAAAGTTATCGAGAGATCTTGTATAATGAGAGTGTGTATCAGATATCTTAGAGAAGTAGCGACTGAAGATTGGGGGAAGAGATTTGTTTGCGAAGCGATACATAAATTCACAGATTTGCAATTTATTTATCTGAGAGATATTAAGTATTCGTAGTATACTAAATCTACTTGGTACACGGGTATCCCTAACTTAGCGGGACTTCTGTCCCTTCTGGGAACCCGATTGTTTCCCTCTAACGTTAATTAGATAATCATGTGATCTGTCTGTTTTTCAATTTTCAAACTTACAATTGTTGATTATGATTATTCTGGATCACTACTTGTAAACTATTCTATGGAAACAATAAAAGGATTGATTGATTGATTGACATAACCTGCACTTGTATGGTTTTTCACCAGTATGGGTTCTCATGTGCATTTTCAGATGACCACCTTCAGTAAATGATTTCTGACATAACTGGCACTTGTGTGGTTTCTCTCCACTATGGGTTCTTATGTGTGTTTTAAGAGTTCCACCACGAGTAAATGATTTTTGACATAACTTGCACTTGTATGGTTTTTCACCAGTATGGGTTCTCATGTGCGTTTTCAGATGAATACCTTCAGTAAATGATTTCTGACATAACTGGCACTTGTATGGTTTTTCACCAGTATGGGTTCTTATATGCATCATCAACCTCCCTACTTCAGTAAATGATTTCCAACATGACTGATATTTGCATTGTTGCTCTCGTGTATGTTTTCTCACAGGAACTGTCAGAATTTCACCTTGAGCAAATGATTTCTGAAGTAATTGATGTTTCTGCGGTTTTTCGCCAGAATTGGCTTTTATGTGCTTTTGTAAATCACCAATATGTGCAAATGATTCTTCATATAACTTGGATTTGCATGGCGTTTCTTCAGCACAAGTAGAATCCATTTTAAAGCAAATGCAGGTATAGATACTCTCGGCTTTGGTTGATGCAACTTGTGAAACTTTTCACATGTTTCATGTGTCAATAATAGTTCTTTTGGGATAAAGTAACAAAATTAGTAACTCAGAAAAAAATCTTTTGTGATGAAATGCGGGGGCAATCCAGTTTCTGTAGCAATGTATACTGTTGAAAAAATAACTGATGATAAATTAAGCTGCAGATAAATAATATCCACTCTAATGCTTTTGATGATAATCAGAGAGATATTGGCCTTCTCATAACTGCATTCAGAAGTCTTCATGCATTTGTTCAGGCACCTATTAAAATGAAGAAAAGCAACATATATCTCTAATAGTTTGCTTTAAGACATAAAAAATTATTTAATTATTGTTCACAGAAGGCTAATTGCTGTTACATTAAGGTCAGAATGGTTTCCATCCACTGCTGAATGAATAGTTGGTGCATGTAGGCCTACTCCATGTATTATTGGCAGGCATAGTTTCAGTATTTAAATTCCTAATTTTTTCTTAAATGGTTGCCTTGCTGAAATCCACAATCCAGGTTATAAGTGATCGATTCATAACATGAAAATGCATCTGACGACACCTAGTGACTTCATTGTCTGAAGGACTTCCGGTAAAACAGTAGTTTACGTTGCTAAATTTCATTTATACAATTTGTATTTCATTAAAAAAATAATTTCTTCATTCAAATTCCATTTCATCAAAGAAACATTTTAACCCATGCAATTTCCAGTTCATTGGAAAAATATTTTTATCCATCGGACTACTTTTAAAATTGTAGTTTTTACATTGCCGAATTATTTTATATGGTCAAATTAAAATGGAATCTGGATTGATAAAAATAATTGTTTCCATACTTGGAAGTTGAATTGATGAATCTAATTCTTTCTTAAATAGAAACCAAATTGAGGTAAATGATTGAATCCATAAATAGACGTTCGATTGATGAGAATAATTCTTTGCTTTAGTATTAGTTGGAATGGTGAAAAATAATTGTTTACTTGATTAGAAGTTGGATTGATGAAAAGAAATTTTCTCTGAAATAGAGGTTGAATTGAATAATATTTTTTGCTTAAATGGAAGCTGGATTTATGGCAGTTATCATGGACGTTGGCAGATTGCCTATTTACCAACATATAGTATGGCATTGAGGACATTACAATAATTTGCATATGTAAACTAAGGTGTAACCAAACTTTCATTTCATTAAAAATTTCAGTGACACTACTTCTATTTTCACTAAAAATATTTTGAGTGATCCAACTTCTAGTTTACTACTAAATATTTTCATGAATCATCCAACTTCAGGTTTACTGAAAAGTATTTTCATAAATCATCCAATTTCTAGCTTCAATTTTGGATCTTTACATTAGTCATTACCAACGGAAAATACGTGGTTGAAAACATAACATTGTAATAGTTTAGCAACGTAAGTTGCAGTTATACCGGACTTTCCAACTGTGATCGCAACTCCGCCAATGCACGTCCAAGCCTTAGAATAAGGCAGTACCAGTCCAAAACCTGGATGAAGGGGAGAACGATGTCGATGATCTTTGCTATCACACAGTGTCGTTAAACTAAAACTACTACATGTACTGACTGTGATCGCCTACAAGAGGCTCAAACATTAAGCTCGAACCATTCCACGGTAAAAGTGCATTTTAGCGTATTAAACCCATGATGATTTCGGCCAAGTATTTTAGCGTATTTTATTATTTCTCTTACGTGGCTGCGTAAATAGAAGTTGGATTGAATAAAGAATATTGCTTAAATAGAAGCTGGATACATTTCAGTTATCATGAAAGTCATTGAAATAATAAAATACGCTAAAATACACGCCTAAATCCACTATCAATAAAATACGCTAAAATGCACTTTTACCCATTCCACTAGCAACAGCAACGGCTATCGAGTTTTGCATTATAACTGTTTCAGAGGATTACAAGGAAACATTGTATAAACCAAGTGCTAAAATCTTACCAGTTAATGTATCATTAGCGATGCATTTCAACGACATTCTTAATTTAACTTTCATCCGAACAAAATGGCGAGCGATTAAAGAGTTAGGTTCACTAGATATTGAAGCTGGCTGCAGAAAGTATATCCTGCCATCTAGTGAATAGCTTAGAGTGCTACCTCGACTAGCTAAAAAGTTAACAGACCTGGGAAATGACAATAAAATTTATACATTGACATAATTGTGAAATAGCATTCTGTGGCATCTAATTAATGGCAAACCCGTTGTTTATGTTGGTAAATTATTTTATATTGTCAAATTAAAATGGACGCTGGTTTAAGGAAAAAATTGTTTCACTAACTGGAAGTGAGATAATGAGATTGATTAAACCATTTCTATCTTTAACCCATTTTGGACCAAAACTTTATTAAGACATTTTTTTATGATCTGTGGTAATTATTGGGGCCTTGATGGCAATGTTTGAACGTATGTATTATGTTTTTTGACTTTTCTCAAATAACATATGCAAATTTGCATATGTTCGTTTTACGAACATTGGGCCAATAGGCTACTAACAACATGTGAAATATTGAACATGCATGAAATTACCTTGTAACACAATAACGTAATAAAAATGCATAATTGGTGTTAAAACCGTCTTGGATGCGCTTCTTGTCAACACTGAAGCAGCGTTTGGACCAGGGGTGCAAAAAACCAAACTTTTTTCAAAATGAAAAGTTGTTTTTGGTTTTTTGGTTTTATTTGGTTTTGGTTTTTGGTTATTTGTTTTAGATTTTTCTATTTCGGATAATAAAACTCTTAGATATGGCAAAATACCGTTCAAATAATTCAGATGCATATAAATGAAATTAACTAGAACAGTAGAAACGTAGAATGTCGTAAAACGAAGTTAACAAAGACCATACAACAATTGCCAAGAGAGTTGAAGAGACAAAATTTTTGGCATTTATAATTTTGAAATTTGTAAAAAAAAAAACAAAAAAAAATTTGCGGGTTTTTGTTTTTTTTTTTAAAACCAAAAAAAACCAAAAACCAAAAACCAAGCCTTTAACAGCCCTGGTTTGGACACAGTTGGACTCACACCGATATGGTCTGATGCTATGAACACTGGCTTGTTGTCTTTCCACAATGCCACTACGACACTCCCATTGCCCTGATATTCGATTGCTCCTCGCTGCTCTCTTCATTGCACTGGATTTCATGAGAGGGCAGTCTCACAAGCAGTTCCCCGTATTGTTCCAGTGGCAGCAAAAACTGTATCCTTCAGTGTTGTGAGGGGTACCAAAGAAGTGAAGAAGTTGTCGAAAGTAAGAGTGTGACACTGTCGTCAGAAGCTGCCAGACAGCTTGACTACAGTGGCTGTCATCCTCACCACGTGTTGAATCCTGTGTATTGATTGGTAGGCTACTCCACAGCCATCAATTTAGGGTCCTTTATTGTTTTTACACACACACACACACACACACACACACACACACACACACACGCACGCACGCACGCACGCACGCACGCACGCACGCACGCACGCACGCACGCACGCACGCACGCACGCACGCACGCACGCACGCACGCACGCACGCACGCACGCACGCACGCACGCACGCACGCACGCGCACACGCACGCACGCACGCACGCACGCACGCACGCACGCACGCACGCACGCACGACGTACGCACGCACACAACACACACGCAGACATGGCACACACACACGCACGCACGCACTAACACACATATATATGTATATACCGGGTGGCGCATTAAAAACGTTCCCAAACTTTGTTAACCTGGCAAATATCTAATTTCAGAGATATCAAATTTGAATTTATACCAAAATGTTAAGCAATTATTTCTGTGCACAAATGTCAAATTTCAAGAGAATACGTTTATTAAGTCACACCCTGCGGCAAGGTTATGACGTCATACCTGTGCACAAATTTTGCACAAAACTACATCATTTATTTCGCCGCGAAGTAACGACAGTATCTTGATTAAACTAGTCCTCGAAGTAGTAAACATTAAAACATGGTGTTTTCAAATGATGATCTCGCTGTTATTAAGGTATCATTTTAGGAGAAGGGTTGTCGAGGCATAGTCTTTACAGATGAGAAGGATTTCACACTGGAAATATTTCTTAACAGACAGAATAGCCGCGTTTACGGCTCTAGCAATGAACGAAAGTCTTCAATTGCGCCAGAAAGACTTTATCATGAGACTATAGTCGTTTCTCTAAAAAATTAATGGTATCTGCTGGAGTTTCGATGCACGGCAACACATTGATCCTCAGAAAACAAAAGTCAATGGAGAGTATTACGTCGGCTTGTTACGCGATAAGATCATTCCCCAATGTCGTAGATGATGACAATTACATCTTTCAACAAGACAGTGCTCCTTCACATCGTTGCAGATTGGCTCAGCAATTTCTTCAAGCAAAGACCCCTGATTTTATCCACAGTGATGCCTGGCCACCAAACTCTCCCGTTCTAAATCCTCTGGACTACTACATGTATGGAACGCCCTAAAGGAGCTTGTGTATGCTGGTCGCAGAAAACCGTTTCTAAATACTGCAATCAACAGTCATTCCCCATCCGAGAATCACGGACGACACTTCCACCATTCTGATAGATAACTTAGAGTCTTAGACGAAAGGGAAGTAGCTTCTCTTCTCTTAGAGTTGAGGCACGGTGAGAAGTGAAACCGTCATGATTTTATAAAGCTGACGTTCAGCGTTATGACTTATGTACTTCCTCCACCTCGGCGGTCCCACCACTGCTAGCGAACCCTAGTGACGATTTCGCTATAGTAGCGCTATAAAGGCATAATAATAATAATGACTTTGAAATTTTGGGGCTTGGACTAATATGCGACCAGGAATGGAAGAGACTGAAGAGAAGCGAATACTTTGAAATAAGATGAAGTACATGCTGTCAGATAATTACATGTAGGCCTATGCGTAGCATCAGGATCGTAAACTAAATGCCAGTTTCATTAGGTAATGTACTCTACATGCGTCGTTTGCCATTAAAGACTTATTCTTAGACTACGCTGTAGTAAGGTTGTTTACGTTAGTTTCGAACAAGGATATAACCCAGTTGAAAATAGATGAAAATATCAATTGGAATATTATTACAAAATTTCAGAGAATTAAAAAAACATATTCCACTCAGAGAAATTTAAGCACGTGCAATTTACGACATCTAGCTTTTTAGTT
>JACEVL010002032.1:0-22329 GCA_020284085.1 Aporrectodea caliginosa
GTTCATGGCTGCCAAAACAGTTAAAATTAATAGTATTTAATAACTTGTGATAATCCGTTCATACTATGAATTGTAATCATACTCCGGTGTGTCAGTTTGAAATAATAAACGAAGATTATTATATTTATAATTGCGTCTTACAGTCAGCAATTCGTTTACTAAAGGCGTATGGCATTCTTGGAAATTAAAACGTAGGCCCTGTAAGCCTGTATTATACTTTTTATATTAATTTCAATAAATATCTGGTTTCCTAGTGTTGTCTGTAGTCAAATTCAAACACGACTCAAACTACATCCTAACTACGAGTGACAGCTGATTCCTATCAGCACTGAAATAATAAAGCAATTTGTTCAGATGACAGCTTAAAATGCAGAATTACAGCGTAAAATTCTAACTATTTCAAAAGTTCGGACGCCCATTTGACCCCCTCATAAACTTTTGGATCTGTCACTGGCGCCGACCACGCCGCGCCGACCAAAAATGACC
Source organism: Aporrectodea caliginosa (assembly GCA_020284085.1). Classification (NCBI taxonomy): domain Eukaryota; kingdom Metazoa; phylum Annelida; class Clitellata; order Crassiclitellata; family Lumbricidae; genus Aporrectodea; species Aporrectodea caliginosa. The sequence goes on from JACEVL010002032.1 coordinate 487, forward strand.
GGCGCGCCGCCGCCGACGCTATGAAGTCGGCGCAGAGCTCTGACTGTAGGTCGCTGACTCAATATCTAAATTGCAAATTATGATGAAAAATCGTTGTTTTGTAATTATTGTGGGTTTACCTGATGCTCTTCGACGAAGGTAGTTCGAAACAGGAGTTGGCGCAGCAGAATTAGGATGAACGTCGATGAATTACAGCAGAAAATTTCGGAAAATGTTGGAACGCTGAGCAACGCTCTGCCTTGTTCGAGCGAGATCTGAGCTACGACTGGCGATTCTAAAATGGCGACAATACGATCGATGACGTAATCATGACGTCATTTTGGCCTTTATTATATAAATTATCTGTCTATCTGTGTGTAGGCTAATGTAATGTTATGTAAGTGAACAATGGTAATCGTAATCGAGCATTTATATAGCGCCACTCAAAACAGAGGCGCTCCCGAACCGGGCCATTGTCTTCACTGGTAAAGAGAGAGGTCTTCAGGCGCTGGCGGAACTGGTCAAAAGAAATAGAGAAAAGGTCAGTCCTGATGGACTGAGGTAACTGGTTCCAGCTATTGGGACCAACAATAGCGGAACTCCTAGACTGGTCCGTAGAAGTACGCACCCGCGGGACAACCAAGTAACCACGGGCCGAGGACCGAAGGGAGGAACGACTGTGCAGAGAAGATACTGGGGTACAGAAAGCCATAATTAAGATAGTGAGGAGCAGAGCCAGCAAGACAGCTTTTCATGAGGGAACAGACCTTGAATAATATTGGATGCCATGTAGCGCCGCTTCGTTATCTACTCAGGCGCTCTCTGCGCCAGCCTATAGGCCTATGATGGTAGATGTAATTACGAACGAATATAATAATAATTATTACATCAGTTTGTTATGCTTTTAGGTCTAGAGATCTGCTTGTCTGTTTGTTTGATACATAGGCTAGACACACCGCCTACATGTATACAGATAGCCTATATAAAAGACAGACATGCAAACAGACCTAGACCTATCCATTCACCATTTTGGTTCAAGTTGGCAAAGTTTAAACGATCGTATACAATTATTATTAACCTGCAGCCGACAACGAATTCAATCTTTGTCTGCTTGTCTTTCTGTCTGCACGTATACGTACACAGACAGACAGACAGACAGACAGACACGGAGAGAGTGAGACGGACATAGAGACTATACACAGTCGTGTATCTGTTAACAAAGACGGTCATAGAGTAGGCCACTAGGCCTCTATATGAGACACCATAGGACGAAATGTCCGTCGGACTACGTCCATCAATTCGATTGGATTCAGCCGATAAATGTAACTGTGCGAGTTATTCTATAGCGACCCTGCATTGCCTCGACCCTGGTCAGTTTTCATTACATGGATGACCTCCTTCACCACTGCTGCCCGCCATCTGAGTGGGTGCAAACCCTTTAAGTCCCCGTGCATCATAGACCGTGGTGGTAGACCCATACCCGACAGACGAGGTGAATTCTCCATGTCTTTTTGCTTTAATTAGTCGATTATTCGTAATCGTCATCTCGAAATTTCTAAAAGCGAAGTCGCGGGAACCATGCACTTGATTCAAAGGCGCTTAATCAAAGCAGAATCGATAGGGTTAAGGTAAAAAAGGTGAGGCAAGCAGACAGTCAGACGGCTCAGGTAGATGATGTTTAGAGTCGAAATGAGAAGGATCTGAGAGGAACAGGAGGAATAGGACTTGTGAAAAAGCAGTGTTTTCAGTTTTGAGTGGAGGACTTGTGGAGAGATAGCAAAATGTAAGGTTTTGGTGAGTTCGTAGGATGGATCAAATATTTGTCGTAATACTCGAGGGAGTAGGCTATATAAACCGTATGCACCTCGGTCTCTTCATTCTCCGCTCGGCCGCCAGAGGCCTTCTGGTTGTTCCCCGCGCGGGCGGTGCAACTAGGCCTACGCAATCCAGATCTAAGTTTTGCTTATAGGCCTACAAGTCGCCCTCTACAGTAGCTGGAATAATCTTCCGCAGTAATTGGGCCTTGAGCTCCTCAGCCTTCTTCTTTCCCTTTTTCGGACACGCCTAGGCCTACTGTATAGTAAGCAAACAAGTTTGCGACAACAATGAACACGCATGAAAAAGGAAACAGTTTTGCAGTGCAATAAACATGCCGTCAGTGAGTTACTAAGTCTGCACCTAGAATACACGACAGTCTGCTTGTTGATGATGCAAGCGCAGATGTCGCACACTCATTTCTCGCATTGGTTACATTGCCATCAAGGAACGGAGGATTCGTTATACGGAATCTCGCAAAACAGACAGGGAGTTGGGTGGACGGTACTGCTAACAGTTCTGTGACTCGATGTAGGCATGAGCTTGGACTTGTTATTATCTTTCACGGCTGCTTCCGCTGCTGCAGAATCACGCTTCTTTACCTTGATCGCCTTTTCAGCGTTCTGGACGATTGTTGAATTTTCTTCTCTGCAGTTTCTTCTATCACCAAATGGCTTTTGAAGGGTGAACTTGTAAAGGCTTCTGCATGCCATACATTGCTTTTCCTTTTGTCAGGATCACTAGCTGATCAAAGTTGGTCCTCTCCGTGGGACGAACTGCAGACAGGGTTTTGTCATAGTTCTGATGAGATCGAGTATCAGACATAGTAGTGTGAACATGAAGCTTTTTGAAGTGACGGTTCTGGAACTGATGAATTATCAATGTCAATTGACAGCAGCGAATTTCAGGTCAGAAGCACTGGCGGTCGGTTATACGGTCATAGTAGGGTGTTTAAAGGAAGTGATTTGATGAAAAAGCTTTCTCACTATCGTTAGATCGGTGCTCAATTTCAATAATTTCTCAATAACTAAACGCTGGTTCTATGACGATCTTCGATGACAGACTAAACAGTTTGTTGGACATGAAAATCAAACTTCCGACAGCTCTTTTTCCAGGTCATCAGTTAAAATGGTTGGTCAGCCCGCCGAACACTTTGTCACACCTCCGTCCACGCAAGCTCTTGTCACATTGTTCTGAAGAGTTCGGAGTGGAATCCCACTGTTTAGTGACTGTTTTCTTTGGATGCCCATGAACAAGCGCCGCCTCTACTGCTAACCTGATGTAATCGTTCGACAACTGAGCATATCGTCCACGTTAGGGCTTGGCTCAGTTATCCAACCCGAATAATCCACTTTGAATGTACAAACTCTCATGCGTTTTAACTAGGCCTACGCATAGGATGCTTGCAGAATTAAGTAGGATATTAAAACCTGGCTATAGTTGAAGCAAGACAGATGGGTAACTTCGGCACTACCCTATAGAGCAAATTTCGGCACTGCCGGAATTAGACAAGATTTGAGTGCCGATATTCTGACCGTACATAGAAAAATAATCGGCTGCTAAACACATTAATAACGTTCAGGGTTCTGCACTACAATATTTATACATGGCGAAAAAACATAGCATTTACTTATATGATCGATACCAAATTTTTAGCAACGCTGTGTCTGAATTGATATACAGTTAAGAAACTGCATCGAAAAAAAAAATGACTTACCAAGAAGGGTGCTAAAAATACGATTGTTACAATTGTTTTAACTTTACTAAGACTGTAAGGTCCAGACCTATGACGTCACACCATAGAACTTTATTGCTGCACGGTATTTTCTCGGTTACCTCTATGCCGAAATTACCCCATTTTACCCTACATGTAGCCACCATTCTGAGGTTCTGTGCTGATTCATTGCAAACAAATTTGTTGACGGCAAATTTTTATCGAACCCCTCCCTCCAATAATTGTCAAACTTTTCCAAACCCCTTCTTTAGCTGTTTCCTTTTTTGTTGACTTGATTAATGGACGACCCCTATTTGATACGTCACAATAGGTTTATGACATTTGTAGTTCTGAAATCTTCTATAATCTCTTCGAATTTCTTAAATACATTTTTGACCAGGCTGTTACCATAGAAACGGTACGTAATAATATATACGTTTATTCACCACGAAGTTAGAAAACATAATAATTATTGCCATCAGGTTTATTTATTGACCAATTACAGAGGACAAATCAACAGAGAATTTTGAAATATGAATGAACGCTCCACACGACTAGTTTCGCCATATAGATTTAATAATAGTAATAGATATTAATTATTATTAAATATTATGTGGTTTGACTGACTGACTCACAATAATTTTACTCGAATTTATTCGAATGCGCATGCGCTGCAGCAGATGAAGAATCTCAACTGTGAAATAGCTTACGCTGTATGCTATAGGTACACGTGCACTCTCAGTCTATTTCCAAACAATTTACCTCAATCTATTGAAAATAAGCGAATACAGTCTACATCCCAGATACTTTGAGTTGACACAGTCGCGTGCAAGTTACCACGTACAAAATAATGTTATTTTGTCTCCAAGTCCATAGGTGAATGAATGTGTAGATTTATCCACTGGGGCATGCGCATCGTCTTCTATGATATGCTCGACAGCCATGTTTACTGGGCCAAGAGTGGGTCCATGTCGGGCCATTGGATGTAACTGGTGGTCAGATATCGGTCTAACGTTGGCCCATCGAAGTACTTACTGTCAGGGCCTGCATCTGTGGGTATAGAATGAGGTCTTCAGAAAAGTCCCCGTTACGACCATATTACAAAGCGGGTTGAAATACATATGTCCAGTCTTTCTGTCTGCCGTCTTAAGCTTCTCATTCATAACTTTTATTAAAACTTGCCTCTAATACGAGTATTATAGCGCCGTTGTCGTTTGTCGTAGTAGTCACGTGTACGGCGTCAATCGATAGTTGTTGCCCAGCCAGCATGCCCAAGTGCGCACCATCTGGGCTCCATATGGGCAACTTCGTGGGCCCATATGGGCTGCCCAGATGGGCTCGATGTCCATTTGGCCGCGGGCTCCACGTCCGCCCCAAATGGGCAGCCCACAAATGAGCCTACATGGGCTTAGTGTGGGCCCACCTGGGCAGCCCAGATGGGTTGCCAATATGGGCTGCCCATATGGGTTGCCAATATGGGCCCCATGTGGGCAGCCCAGATGGGCTCGATAATCCATTATTTTGCCCACGGGCTCCATGTCAGCCCCAAGTGGGCAGCCCACGAAATAACCCTACATGGGTTTAGTGTGGGCCCGACGTGGGCAGCCCATATGGGTTGCCAATATAGGCCCCATTTGGGCAGCCCAGATGGGCTCGGTGTCCATTTGGCCACAGGCTCCATGTCAGCCCCAAGTGGGCAGCCCACAAATTAGCCTACATGGGCTCATTATGGGCCCCTTCTGGGCAGCCCATATGGGTCGCCAATATGGACCCCATGTGGGCAGCCCAGATGGGCGCCACGTGGGCAGCCCAGATGGGCTCGATGTGAATATGGCCATGGGCTCCCATGTCAGCCCCAAGTGAGCAACCCACGACTAAGCCTACATGGGCTTATTATGGGCCCATCCAGGGCAGCCCATATGGGTTTCCAAAATGGGTCCTACGTGGGCCGCCCAGATGGTCTCGATGTCAATTTGGCCATGGGCTCCATGTCAGCCCCAAGTGGGCAGCCCATGAATGAGCCTATATAGGCTTATTGTTGACCGAAACTGGGCAGACCCTATCTATGGTTTACCTATGTGAGCTCAGTATTGGTCCCACAAGGGTAGCCTCAGGTATGCCCATATGGGCTGAATACAGACCTCAACTGGGCAGCGAGATAGGTTGCCGAGCTGGGTTCTATTGTAGAGAAACTAGGATGACGTCACGGGTTGTAAGCTTTGAACTAAGCCGCCGCTTTCGAAGAATAATGGTTGCCTTAGTAACCCAGCTCGGTCGGTCGTCGAGCGACGATCGATAGGCTTTGAAGTACGCCGCCTAGCAGTAGATTCCCCGCACATTATTGCCTCTTGTCGTCGGCTGGACTGTAGACCAAAGGAATTCTGTCCTTTGATGTTGGCGAACGGCCCAGGGCTCGATTTTCTTTCTGCACTGAGTGACTTTTAGCAGTGTGCGTGTCTGTTTGCCTGTCTGTGGGAATCTCTCTCGTTGTATGTGTGCGTCAGTGGACTGTTTACACTTTTAACAGTGTGCGTGTCTGTTCGCCTGTCTGTGGGAATCTCTCTCGTTGTATGTGTGCGTGCGTCAGTGGACTATTTACACTTTTAACAGTGTGCGTGTCTGTTCGCCTGTCTGTGGGAATCTCTCTCGTTGTATGCGTGCGTGTGTCTGTGACCTGTTTACTCGTGATGTCAGCACGCCTTTGAAGGTTGTTATTGTCGATCCTTCTAGAACTTTCCTAGCGGGTTACTATTAGCGGCAAGCCTTTTGAACTTCTCTGTTTACGTCACCCCTGGTAGAAGCGCATCAAGTGGGTTTCCCTTTGATGCCTCTTAATCGCATTAGCGGCCTGTCCTTTGAACTCCCCTGTCCCCGGGTATATAAGGGCCTGTTTTTGCGTAGTTAAGAGCTTTTCGTCGTTGTTCTTCTAGTTCCTGTTGAGTATTACGTTGGTGTCAAGATTGGTTCTTCCTGTGTAAGACGTTGAACTGTCTGCTGTCCATTGACTGCTGCTGAATAAAGATACATTAGTCGTATACGGTGTGTGTTCTAAAAGACCTCTGATAGACCACGGAGGCCTGATCGACGTGGAAGTCCTGGGGGACACGGAACAACCCCCAGCCTGCTGCCGCCTGCTGTCCTGCCATCCTGGTAAAGTGGTTTGCGACGGGGGCATTCCTGAGACGCCATTGATCCAACCAACAGGGTCGAGTTAGAGAAGAAGAAGAGAAGAAGGTTCCCGACAATCTTGACTCCAGAAGCGGGGTAGAAGTTCTTCACACTATGTTCAGTCCATCATTATATACAACTAATATACAAATGCTATTGATATAAAATTAATCATTCAAACGAAGCATTTGGACAGACTCAAAGCCTGAACGGGTCAATTTTCTCAGAATACCGTTAAGGCGTTTACGTTCCCCTACAGTGGCCAATCCCCACCAAACAGAGGAGGCATAAAGTAGCCGTGCGAGGGTAACAACGTCGTCAAACCTATAGTATCGTAGGCTGAAGGATTATACAGTATCTTTGGTCATGCTGCGCGGACGTCGGACGGTGCCAGGTTTCTAATGACGACACTAACTCTGACCCTAATCGACCCTCACGACGCCTAACCGACACTCACGACGCCAGTGAACTTACGCACTGTATTCTTCAGCCCCAGATACTATAGGCTTGCCACAACGTCAAAGAGAGGTTGACCGTAGAGACCGTGGGCGACCAAAACACATCGCGCGAACATGGATTGTCAATGTGTGCCCCAAAGCATCAGAGATGGTGACACCTAAAATAACCATCTCCTGGACCCGCTCGATGCCAGGGATGAAAGAAGGGAGGACAATAGGTTTGGACCTCGGTCGTCTGACAACCATTTCTCTGGTCTTGGCATGGTTTAATTTAAGATTGCTTATGGATGCCCACGAGATATGGTCAAGTTCCGAAAGAGTGCTGTCAATGCATCTTTAGTCACACCATGTGCTGCTGCTCTTGAGTCAAGGCATGGATTGCGATCAGCTTCAAAAAGAGACTTTGTAATCAAAAGAACAAATCTACAATTTGGAAACATAATGTTTGAAGTAGCTGGTCTAGCTGAAAACTCATTACCAAAACCAATCCAAAGATCATTCTCAATTAATATTGTTGTTATCTCTTCTCTAAGTACTATGATTAGTAAGTACATTGTTACGCGTCCTTTAAGTATTATAAGTAAGACTCTGTTTTATTATGGCGCATTATAAATACAAATTCTATTGTATTGTAAATATAATGCAGGAAGTATGGATCAGCAAGTTCTAGCTATCGTCGGCATATTTAGGGAGACGGTTTCCACTGTATTTAGGTTTAAGGCTAGAAATGGCTATGACAAAATCAGTAGGTCCAAGGCCAGAGCCTTGCACTATACTGGCATTAATGGTAATTATATTCATTTATTGAGAAATTGTAACGTCGCCTGGCATACCCGTCGACTACATGTCCGACGAGAGCCCAGACTGAGCAATACTGGCCGCTTATATACCTTACTTTGGCGGGAAAGTTTCGCGTGCACGTGAAAGTGCGGTCAATCCCCCTTGCTCAGGTCGGCTTCACGTCGATTCACCTCATTGACAACTTTTGTTATTTTTCAACTACGTAGTTTTGTTATACAGTTTTCGTTTTTCAGTTACTATTACAGTTTCAGTTATTCAGTATTTTTCAGTTTCAGTTACAGTTACAGTTAACTGACCAACATTTTTCAGTTATTTTGCTATTTCAGTTACAGTTACAGTTAATAGAAATAACACTGCCTCTCAGTTGACAGTCCAACACTCCAACCACTAGACTATTGCTTTTGTTCGTAGTTGTACTGTATTGTATATTCGTTTATTTTATAATTGCATTGGCAAAACACAATAAATTACAAGATATGTCTATGTGTATGTAAAGGTCTCTCCGGGTCCAATTAAGTAATGACTTTAGGAGAATTTCTGACTTATAGGATGTGGTTTTGTGATGTACTTAAAAGTTAGGGTTAGGTTTAAACAATAAATAAGAAGCACTGGCTCAGGCACCTCTCGAAGACTTGGGACGTCACGAAAACCGAGATAGGTTTGTAAGTAAGTATAGGGTCAGTGTTAGGGTTTATGTTGCACTATATATGTTGTTTCACTCGTACTGGGTTGTTTAACCTCTATTGTTACATTTGTTGTTTGGGTTGTTTAACCTCTATTGTTACCTTTGTTGTTTGAAACTCAAGTCTAGGTGTAGTATATCAGTTACAGTAGGTGGTGGACATAAAAAAAGTACGACCGACTCCACACGTGGGACCAACACGGTGAGCAGAAGGGACCCCCGCAGATCGACCGACTTGTTTAAGTTCAGGCTCGATAGTATCACTAAACTAAGGGATGCCACCGACCCACATCGCATGCGGCCCGAGGTTTTCACAAAGACCGAGTTAGGGGTAACTGTAGGTAAGTACGGTATAGTGTTTTAAATTAGAGTGTTAAGCGGTCACCCTCCTCCTTCTCTAGGCTTGGGACTAGCTCGGCCAAGATGGACGGCTCGAGGCGGAGTTCCCCGCTTGTTAGCGTAGACTAGGTGACCGCAGGTCAAAAATCGACCAACTCGCTTGAAGTTCAACGACGGAATGAGCTGGATAGCTTTGCTGCAATTGCGTGTGGACGCTCCGTCCCTCCTCCCCGATTGATACGAGGCTCGGGCAGGGTAGGTTTAAACAATAAATAAGAAGCACTGGCTCAGGCACCTCTCGAAGACTTGGGACGTCACGAAAACCGAGATAGGTTTGTAAGTAAGTATAGGGTCAGTGTTAGGGTTTATGTTGCACTATATATGTTGTTTCACTCGTACTGGGTTGTTTAACCTCTATTGTTACCTTTGTTGTTTGGGTTGTTTAACCTCTATTGTTACCTTTGTTGTTTGAAACTCAAGTCTAGGTGTTGGGACTGGCACGACAGGTGGCGGAGATGGTAAAATAGCTGCGTAGCTTTAGAAAAGGCCAAGTGCCGTGGCGGAGTGTTTTTTTCCGCTTCATATCGAAATGCGACTGTTCTGGTCGGTCAACATTTATATTGACAAAACACTACCTAATACTAAAACCTAAGCTAGGGTTAGGGGTTAGGGTTAGGGTTAGGGTTAGGGTTAGGGTTAGGGTTAGGGTTAGGGTTAGGGTTAGGGTTAGGGTTAGGGTTAGGGTTAGGGTTAGGGTTAGGGTTGATTTTAGGGTAGGGGTTGCATGGCCCGAATCAAATTCATTCTTAAATTTCTGCTGCGTGGCCCGAATCAATGTCAAGGTGAAATGTCAAGGTGAGATGTGAAATGTCAAGGTGGCGCGAATCAAGATCAAGTTTAAATTTTGTAACCTTTATATTGACAAAACACTACCTAATACTGAACCCTAAGCTAGGGTTAGGGTTAGAGGATTAGGGTTAGGGTTAGGGTTAGGGTTAGGGTTAGGGTTAGGGTTATGGTTATGGTTAGAATTAGGATTAGGGTTAGGGTTAGGGTTAGGGTTCATAAACGAGCAGACAATCAAGTATACAACGAGAAGCACTGGCTCAGGGTGATCCCCATGGAATCGAGAGGCTACTGTGGAAAATGGTAAGTATTGTATGGAAGTATATGCTGTGGAAAATGGTAAGTATTATATAAAAAAATGTATACTCTCTCTCAACAGACAAGTGATGTTTCAAGGCAATTGCCTTTAAACTGCACAACCGACCAAGTGTCAAAAACGAAGGGTCTATAGAGAATGGACCAACAATGGATGGTATTGTCTCGTACCGTGAAGAATCACAGTGTGTTGGCTTCGAACAGGTATGGATTTCATCTCACAGCAGGACAAGGACCAACAGAGACTGGAACTGGAGAGACACCATAAGCGCCGTCTATCACCAGTAAGCTTATTGAGAACTTCAAGAGTTGTAGGTCTCAAAGACGTCTGGCATAGGACTGTCGCCTCAAGTGCATGCCTAGCGGCCTATAAGACACTCTGTCTCACCAGGCACTCTTTTTTACGGTAGAAAATAGACCCCTGATGTTACTAAAGCGGGTTCCCTCCTCCTTAACCAGGCTTGGGACTGGCACGACAGGTGGCGGAGATGGTAAAATAGCTGCGTAGCTTTAGAAAAGGCCAAGTGCCGTGGCGGAGTGTTTTTTTCCGCTTCATATCGAAATGCGACTGTTCTGGTCGGTCAACATTTATATTGACAAAACACTACCTAATACTAAAACCTAAGCTAGGGTTAGGGTTAGGGTTAGGGTTAGGGTTAGGGTTATAGGGTTAGGGTTAGGGTTTGGGTTAGGGTTAGGGTTAGGGTTAGGGTTAGGGTTAAGGTTAGGGTTAGGGTTAGGTTAGGGTTAGGGTTAGGGTTAGGGTTAGGGTTAGGGTTAGGGTTAGGTTTTAGGTTTGAGACGAACTATATACATGGGTGCACGGGCACAATCGGAATCTTCTTTGACTTCAGATTTTGCTTTGGCTCTCCTAGTTAGGGTTAGGGTTAGGGTTAGGGTTAGGGTTAGGGTTAGGGTTAGGGTTAGGGTTAGGGTTAGGGTTAGGGTTAGGGTTAGGGTTAGGGTTAGGGTTAGGTTTTAGGTTTGAGACGAACTATATACATGGGTGCACGGGCACAATCGGAATCTTCTTTGACTTCAGTGTGTGCTTGGCTCTCCATCCGCAGTGATCACCCTCGGTTAGGGTTTAGTGTTAGGGCCTGTTTAGGCCTATATTATTGCGTATTAGTTCTCAATGTAGGTAGATAGTCTTTTGATAGATCCCTCGTCGCTTCGTAGGGTTAGGGTTAGGGTTAGGGTTAGGGTTAGGGTTAGGGTTAAGGTTAGGGTTAGGGTTAGGGTTAGGGTTAGGGTTAGGGTTTCAGAATGTCAGTTTCAACAGAAATTGCACGTGATGGCCTGTAGGTCAGCGGGCGCATGTACCCTGCCGCCGGCCGGGGAGGGAGGCGGGGGAGGTCCGGGGGACGACGGACGAGTGGCGAGAGAGGCATCTGTTCTGTATCGCTGAGTTCGTCTCCAGAGACGGGCATAGAGGCGGTCATAGGAGCGTATACTGTCTTCAACGTAGATGGCGTAGAAGTATTATAAGGGTTGCATGGCCCGAATCAAATTCATTCTTAAATTTCTGCTGCGTGGCCCAAATCAATGTCAAGGTGAAATCGCTAGGTGGCGCGAATCAAGGTCAAGTTTAAATTTTGTAACATTTATATTGACAAAACACTACCTAATACTGAACCCTAAGCTAGGGTTAGGGTTAGGGTTAGGGTTAGGGTTAGGGTTGATTTTAGGGTAGGGTTGCATGGCCCGAATCAAATTCATTCTTAAATTTCTGCTGCGTGGCTCGAATCAATTTCAAGGTGAAATCGCTAGGTGGCGCGAATCAAGGTCAAGTTTAAATTTTGTAACATTTATATTGACAAAACACTACCTAATACTGAAACCTAAGCTAGGGTTAGGGTTAGGGTTAGGGTTAGGGTTAGGGTTAGGGTTAGGGTTAGGGTTAGGGTTAGGGTTAGGGTTAGGGTTAGGGTTAGGGTTAGGGTTAGGGTTAGGGTTAAGATTAGGGTTAGGGTTAGGGTTAGGGTTAGGGTAGGGGTTGCATGGCCCGAATCAAATTCATTCTTAAATTTCTGCTGCGTGGCCCGAATCAATGTGAAGGTGAAATCGCTAGGTGGAGCAAATCAAGGTCAAGTTTAAATTTTGTAACATTTATATTGACAAAACACTACCTAATACTGAACCCTAAGCTAGGGTTAGGGTAGGGTTGCATGGCCCAAATCAAATTCATTCAGAATATGGAATGGTCTATATCCTAACTCTGCTGCACTCATAGCCATTACTGACTGTATTCTTAACTCGCTTAAATCTGAACCTTATGTCCGCCTTATTTCTCTAGATTTCTCCAAGGCCTTTGATACAGTTAGGCACTCTTACTTGGCCGATCAACTGGCCTCTCTACCTATACCTGTCAATATCTTCAACTGGATTCTCTCCCTCTTGAGCAATCGTAGTCATTGCACCAAGTTCCGTGGCGTGATCTCTTCCTTGGCTCACATCAATGCTAGTATAATACAGGGTTCTCGCATGGGCCCTGCAAACTTCTTAGTGGCCATCTCTGGTCTAAAACCTCTCCACAGCTTCAATTATATCTTCAAATACGCTGATGATTGCTATCTTTTGATCTTGGCTTCAAATATCTCCACCACGGAAGCAGAATTAGATCACATTAGTGCCTGGGCTCGCAAATGCAATCTCCACCTAAACCATTCTAAATCTAATGAAATTATTTTGACCAGACCAAATGTGAATCTTGATCAAGGTCCTCCAATTATACGTGGTATAAAAAGGGTCACATCCCTGAATATATTGGGTATCGAGATTTCCGCAAAGTTCGGTTTTTCCTCCCATATCCAAAAGATTTCTGTACGGGCCAAGCAATCTCTCCACGCCCATCGTATTTTAATCTCGCATGGGCTCTTGGGAGTCAGGCTTTATGATGTGGTCCGGTCCACCACTGTCAACCGAATGCTTTATTGTTCCCAAGTGTGGTGGGGCTTCGCCAGCAAACAGGAACGTGACTCTCTAAGTGCTGTGGTCCGCAAGCTGGTACGCTTTGGCTTCCTACCCAAATCTTTCCCTACTTTTGAGGAACTCTGTAAAAAGCCGACCAAGACCTTTTTAGAAATATCTTAAATAATCCTGGACATATCCTTCATTACCTACTACCCCCTGTCCTATATACTGGTCATGATCTGCGCCCACGCTCACATAACCGTGTTCTTTCTAGATTTGATTCCCTCACCAGGCGCGGTTTCCTGGCTAGGATGTTGTACAGTTAGGCCATAATGTTTTTTAGTCTTTACTATTAACTAACTTTTCCGCTACTATTTGATAACTTTGTATAACTTTGTATGTACAGCGCCGTGCGTTTGCCAGCGTTCAATAAAGAACACACTTACTTACTTACTTACTTTTAACTGCCGAACTTTCTTTAAGGCGTTATTATATTTTGACCAGACCAAATGTTGATTGCCAATGGTAGGCCTATGTACTAATAAAATTTAGTTAAGACTTATTAAGGATTAAAAAATAGTAGAATTAACTAATTATTCGGTCTGCCACTCGTGTACTACAATGATGTAAGGGTGACCCTACTAGTCGGGACTTGTTCCCTTTAGGGCTCTCTACACTAGGGCTGCCAACCGTCCCGGATTCGCCGGGACAGTCCCGGAATCGGCCTTGTGCGTCCCGTGTCCCGGATTGATCCCAAATTGTCCCGGAATTTGGTGAAGACATCCACTTCACCAAAATTAATGTTGTTCTTGTTTTCGAACATTAAACTGGACAAGTTGTGCGATTAAATTTGCGTTCTAAGCTCTATCAGACCTGACGTTGCTGGCTCAACAGCGTCGAGTCTTCAAAAATTTACAAAACTGACAGTCTGCAGGACACAATGCTAAGCAACTGAATGTCAGTGTTTTGTAAATTGTTTGAAGACTGTCAGTTTGCGAACGAGTGCTTAGCATGTAGTCTGACAATCGCAGTTGTCTGAGCCCAATGTGGACAGGGTGAACTGGTAATGGCACATCGACCGACTGCGGGCGTCCCGGAATGGCAAAATCAAAAGTTGGCAGCCCTACTCTACACCCGTTGTTTTCCGACTATCATACTGTAATTTATGATGATTGTATGCTTGCTTTTGTTTGTTGGAAACAATAAAATTTATGGTTATGGTTATGGTTATATCTATGATTGTGGCTTCTTAATATGTGCAAAGGGAATATACGTCATGTTCCCTCTAGCGTTAATAATATATCTCATTGATTGGCACCTTCGATCGTTGCTGAATTAATTTTACTTACTTACTGTTTTCGGACCATACACGGTGCAGCAAAAAGACGTGGTCTCGTTGTAGTGCAGTCGAATAAAGTCAATTTTTTCGAAACCCGAACAAAATTGTAACAAGCACCGTTTTATGATAGAAGTGTGGTAAAGGTAAAGTTGTGTTGTTTTTGTAAAATCCCCATCTTAATCTTCAATATTCATAAAGTTATTTTATAAAATGTTCGACGTGAGCGATAATGGAGGTTGTTATCCATTGCATAATTACCTTTTCCCACTCAAATGTTGCCGATGCAGAACGCATCTTCTTGTTTGTTAGCAACACTGAATCAACATCACAGACTGCGTTTATTTAACTGATGAGGGTAGGGGCAATCCATTTAGTACGTACGCAAAATTCCAGGAAAAATTGACCCCCTCCCCATACGCATGCGTACTTTTAGTGCGTACGTACGCTTGACACGCACCCCCGCCCCCAATCCTATGGAATGGTCTATATCCTGACTCGATAGGGCAGGCGGCAGGACTCAGTGCACAGCTGCAAGACAGTTAACAGCAGGGCAAGCTTATAGAATCGGGGACCCAAATTTTTCGATATACCGCAACGTTTCGTGTTATACGCAGCATATCAAGGCATGTTCCATTGGCCGCACGCAGCATATTTACGGATGTTGCCATTGGCTGCAAGAAAACGGTCGAGCTCGGAGATTGGTTGACCTAAAATAAAGGTGGGCTATGACGTAAAATTAACCAGGGCCATGGCCTAAAATGAACGCGGACTATAAATATGTAGATCGAGGTAACTGTTTCATAAGACGCATTATGTCGTAGCGTTTATCTGTCTTCTAATGACGACACTAACCCTGACCCTAACCAACCGTCACGTCGGACGTAAAGTTTAATTTCACATAAAGTATGACAACACTAACCCTAACCCTGACACTAACCGACAGTCACGACATAAAGTTTTACTTTACGTAAAGTTTCAGAATCCATGTCGGTTAGCCTAGGCCTATGTGTCGTTGTTACGCGTCGTTTAGGGTCAGTGTTAGGGTTATTTTAGCCATGTTTTTGAATGAAACTCAAGAAATGGCGTAATGGAACAGTCTCCCAGCTACAATCCGTCAATGTTCATTTGCTACGTAATTTAAATCAAAATTAAAAACTCATCTATTGTCATTACACTATGGCTAAGAACACAGCGCAAAGGTTGGTCGCGGTGTATATTCCATGTTCCATTTCAATAGGTAAATCAGAGCGCAGCGCGTCGTTTTCTAAGCTTTTCTTGCGTCCAATGGCAACATGCCTAAATATGTCGTGTATAAGACGAATCCTGGAGTAAAGTTGCGTAAATTTACGGAATATATTTTAGGTCCCCGATTCTATAAGCTTGCCAACAGCAGTTTCCGAATTCTAAAATCTTTTTATTGAAGTGCAAAGATTCGAAGGTTCGGTGGGTAGTAAAACCTTAAATATGGCATCTATTCCTTGAGAACCTTCTTTGCAGTGGCGTGCCAAGTGAATATGATGCTGCAAGTATTGAAACCATCCAAACATAGGTAGCAACCAACGCTATATTTGAGCGCATTCGGGGGCCGCCATATTGTTTACATCCACAGGCCGTCAGTCTTCCGGATTACCCATAGCTGCAGTACTCACAAGGCAGTTATGTGGTCTCAGTGCATATTTTAACAGATTTTTACTACTGGGACAGCTGGCGTAACTAGAGTTTCAACAATTTACCCAACATTTTCACCCAATATTTTCTTCTTTATATCCGCCAAAATTTCTGATGACTTTTTTTTTTTGCTTTTTTACTCTTTTTGGGTCAAAAGCCTCATATATATAATATATACACGTCCACTGACTACTGGGACAAAGTCTACTACTGTCTACTGTCATTTCTATGTTATTCAGAAGTAACATAAATTAGAGTATTACCTAGGACAAGTCACCAAAACTACTGGGACATATCCTAAAACTACTGGGACATTTGTCCCAGTAGTTACACAGTTAAAATATGCACTGTGTGGTCGAGAGACCGCTGTCTTGGTCTCGAGACCCTCTCGAGACCGAAAAAATGCGGTCTTGGTTTCGAATGTCTTGGTCTTGAAAGGTGCGGTCTTGGTCGTGGTCTTAAAGGTGTGGTCTTGGTCTTGGGCGTCTGGTCTTGGTATTTCACCTTTGGTCTTGTCCTTGCACCTTGGGTTTGGCCTTTCGTGGGAACTAGAATGGATTATTTGTTAAATGTTGTCGATATTTGCGGTTTTTCAGGTTATTTCCGAGATAGCTTCAAATTCATGCAACGATCCGCCAAGAACAAAGCGAGAGACGACCTCGTTGTTCGCTTCTTATCAGAAGCAACAACAAATTGTTGACGTACGCACAGTCAACTCTGACTTCTGGTGTTTTAGTGACTAGTTAGGCTTATACTGATGCAGTCTGTCGAGGCAAAATCAGTAGTCGGGCAAGCGATGCAGATCACGAATTTGGTGGGAATTTTTCTCTACTGGCAAAGTTTTTTGTATTCCACAACAGCTTCGCCTGTTGAGAGTGGGTTTAGCTGTAGTGTGCTCGTCATGAGACCTCACAGACTTGAGGACTAAAACTATAACTATAAATATTATAATAGGCATCTGATCTGAATTATGGGAATATGTAACACTACAATTGAGAATTGCGTATATGGTCTTGAGGCTTAGATCTTGGTTCTGGATAATGCGGTCTTGGTCTTGGACCACGCAGTCTTGGTCTCGGTCTTGGTTTTGGACCACTTGGTCTCGGTCTTGGTCTTGGACCACTCGGTCTTGGTCTTGGAACCATGCGGTCTTGGTCTCGGTCTTGGAATTTTTGTCTCGTGCACAACGCTGTCACAAGGTCGTGGATACAGTCACGCCCGACGGAAGCCTGTACACGGGACTCGAATACCGTCCACTACGCAATTGCTCAACGCATGTCACGTGATTTTGTGCACGTGAAAAAGGCAGACGGATAAACTCGCTATAATATAAAAATGTTGACAAATTATAAAATTATTACAATTTAAAAATATACCTCACAATGCTGACAGATCCAGGTTGGCCATGCCTATCTAAGTTCAGTGGTTCAAGGGCATTAACCCAAAATGAGCCATTGAGCTGCTCTTGCATGCCGCTTTTAAGGACCTGCAGATCACAAATTTTCAGTTGAATCGAATCGGTGATAAAAGTTCAAATATCAATCGAATCAGCGGGTACCAGTTTGATATTCCTGTAGTATGTACTTGATAATAATAATAATAACGACAACTTATATGGCGCCGTAACGCGGCCATACCGCTACAAGGGCGCCTCACATACAACTATTTTGATAACATAGGACTGCCTATGATATCATAGGATTGCCTACGAACTTTTCTGCAGTTTAAATCAATTAAACTAAAAATTTAGTTAATTTTAACAAAATTAAAATAACACAAATAATTTAAAAAAAATTAAAACCAATTATACAAAACACATCACAGGCTAATTATTTTCGAAATCATAACATCATTTTCGAATAGAATCGAATATGGCGGTCTGATTCGTTTTCGAATTGAATATCTAAGTTTAGCCGGTCCGTAGCCTCTCTGCTCTTTTCTGTGGGTTACTAATGTCTGACAATTTCAATTTGGTCAAGCTTGAGGGTAGAAAGTGTTAGTAGGCATTCATGAGTGAGACCAGAAGGGACAACAAGTCATGCTAACAGGGTCACATAGTTTCTTTTAACAAAATTCATGACAGCATTTTCAACAGTGTCACAATTCATCAGGTTTTGTTAGCTTTATAATTGCGGTGTCATTTTAAATAATTGCCATAGCAAACCACAATTAATATGTCAAATGTCATTACATCATACAAATCGTTTTATAAATGCAACAAAAACGAATTAAAAGACAATGGAATGAAAAACACACATGTGCTTTTAGTCATTAATTATTCAAAGCCAAACTGCAGTGCAACTAAATACTGTATTATGCATTTCTCAAACTGGTATGAGATTCTTTAATTTTTATTACGGATACAGTGTTTTTTGTAAAGTGTGACTTTGCATTGTACTCATCTCTTGTAAAGTATGACTTTGTGTTGTTCCAGCAAGATTACTTACTTAATTTCTTGATTTATTACTTACTTACATTTTGACTTACTTATTAGCTTGTTTACTTATTTACTTACTTGTCTGGTTACTTCATTACTTAATCAATTTCCTGATTACTTAATTACATACTCACTAGTGAGGATTAGTCACAGCTTAACCTGGAGCTCTATGTTTAATGCAGAGGTCAGACTTACTGCTTAGTCCTACTTTGACCTGACCATAACCTGACCTTTGACCTTTCAGAATACGATGCTGTGGTTCGACTCAGCATTTCAGACGACCGGAGCTACATCAAGAAGCGCTTCAAAAACGAGAAGCTGGAATACCTGGAGTCGTGCTGTGTCAGAAAGATGCACCAGGATCAGGTGGAGTTGGAACTGGAGGAGATCCTGAGCTCTGGTGGATGGCTCGATGTCATGGTAGATGCGAACCCCTCCAGGACATTTCTAATCTTTTGTAATGACTCTATAGCGCTGTTACCGTAAAGTGCAAGACTACGGTAAATGAAGAGTTTGAATAAATTTATAAAAATCTGACTGAAGCTGATGAATTTTACCGAGCTGAACATTGCAACTGATTAATCGATTAGCCATCAATGAGTTAATCTTGACCAATTAACTCATTGACGATTTTGATTGGTCGATATTTCCAGCCTCTGTTGTCATTAATCTGTTCATCGAGTTATGGTCAGCTCCGTCTGCAGCAGCTGGTCTGGTGTAAGCCATCGGCGATCGTCATCTGTGACTGCTTCGCCACAAGTGAGAAATTCCTATCGGAGTCGTTCAATAATGCCATCAAAGTCAAGGCAGGGACCGTGAGTTATCTGCTGAAACATTCCTTTGAAACCTTTTGTTTCTTTCTAATCTAATCTCTTTGTTTCCAATCTGATCTCTGTTTATTTGTAATCTGATCTAATCTCTATTGTTAATATAATCTAATCTCTGTTTATTTCTCATCTTATCTAATCTCTTCATTTATTTCTAGTCTGATGTCTGTGTTTCTAATAAAATCTGATCTCTTTGTTTCCAATCTAATCTCTGTTTCCAATCTAATATGTGACTTGCTCTGGCAAAAGGAGGCTTTTGTCCAAAAAATTAGTTTTGTATATTTTGTGCTAAAATTGATAAGTAATAATTTCTGTTTAAAATGTTGAAAAAATTATTATTCTATCTTGATGGGTTCCAGAGATATGAATTTTATAATTTTTTCTACTCGACAGTACAATTTAGAGAAAACGCATGCAAAGTTTATTATCTTAATACAAACCCTGCATAGATCGCAAAGTTTATGTGCAAATTTGTCATGAAATAGGTGAAATATTATTAATTTGTTCAGATGAAAATAATATTTTTTCCATATAATATAAGATCCTATTTATTGAAATATGCCAAAATGATCAGTGAAAAATTTACACCTGATTTGTGTTTTAGCTAATTTCTTCAGTTTTATCACTGGCGACTTCCGCCTCCTTTTGCCAGAGCAGGTCACATATAGTCTCTGTTTCCAATCTAATCTAATCTTTGTTTCCAATCTAATCTAATCTTTGTTTCCATTCTAATATAATCTCTGTTTCTAATCTAATCTCTGTTGATTTCTAATCTCTGATTATTTCTGGTCTAATCTCTTTGTTTCTAATCTAAGCTCATCTGTTTGTTTCTAATTTGATATGATCTAATCTTATCTAATCTCTTTCTCTGTTTCTTGTCATATCTAATCTAATCTAATCTTTGACAATGGCGTCAAATAAAACACCCAATGACAAAGTATGTAGGTTACACTCTGTGTATTTTGCATTGTAAATGTGCAATTACGATTGCACTCACTGGTTACAATTACACACAGTTACAATTACAGACAAAGTGATGTCAGCTGTCAACTCTGGATACGAATTGATTGGTTTGGCTCTACAGTCTACACGTGTGCTGGGGCCCACCAGTGGTAACTTTTCAAGTTCATCATGAAGAAAACCAGTCCGAGAGGTAGCCATGAGTATGAAGTGCTGGCAACTTCATTTTCTTAGCCTCGGGATATGCGGGCGGATGACCAGTTCTCTCTCTCTGACCTTAACAGTGTACGGTCATCGTAATCATACAGCTGAATTGGTTAGGGTCGCAGGTGAAGAAGAAATCTTCAGACAAATTTCTGTTGTGACAGGGATTTGAATCCTCAACCTCTCAGTTGACAGTCCAACACTCCAACCACTAGAGTATTGCTTTTGTTCGTAGTTGTACTGTATTGTATATTCGTTTATTTTATAATTGCATTGGCAAAACACAATAAATTACAAGATACGTCTATGTGTATGCAAATGTCTCTCCGGGTCCAATTAAGTAATGACTTTAGGAGAATTTCTGACTTATAGGATGTGGTTTTGTGACATACTTAAAAGTCTATATCAGGTATCTAGATAACTTTGATACATTATGCTGAATGCTAACACTGTATTACGTTATGTAAGGCTGTACGAGAGAATCCTGCATTGCTGCTTTCGACGGCAGAGGGCGATTGAAAGGCAGTGGGTCGCTCTGCAAAGTCGGAACACTCCACTCCACAAGGAGAAGAAGATAAGAAGGAGCAGAGGCGGAAGAAACCTGCAGGTTCGTTGTGCCTGAACTCAACTTGGTTGTATTACCCCCCGGTAAGTCTGCAAAGGTTCAGGTCTGCAAAGGTTCATTAGTCACTCTAGGCTTGCCTAGCTTGTTTAGAGTAACACAGGGAGGAAATCCGGTCGACGTATCTTTGGATCGTAGACTCGGAACCGACCTGGGCTGATGAATCAAAGTCCTCCGTGCCCACCTTCTCGTGGTGCAGACTGTTAGTATCCTTCCAAACTTTGGTAGGAGAACGAACGGGCACGGCAGGCAAAACCAGGGGAAGGCAATGGCAAACCACCCCTGTTAATATGCCAAGAAAACCGTATGGATCAAGTAAATTCAAATAACAAAGAAGTAGTCGCAGATGGTGAGCCTCCCAGGCCGGAGTGCGACTCAATAGCTACTGGGAAAGAGCAAGATGGGGAGTGTAAAGCAATCTGGTCTAATGAAGCAACAGGAATAAAGCCGAAAGGAAGTCCTGCGGTGGATCGTACTAGAGAGCAAAGACTCAACCTGAGCTGCAAAAAGAGGATGAAGATAGGTACCGTACTTAATTACTTATATTGCACTAGACATCCAATCGAAATAATAATAGTGACATTCACCAACAACTGCCTCAGTGTTGTTTGTAGAAAATACATAATAATGACATATATTGCATAGTCTGTTCAAACCAATGACTTGTTGCAGACAATAGCCTGTTGCAGACAATAGCCTGTTTTGTCTGCTCTTGCCTCAATTATGCCAACTCGGTTTCAAAAGGTATCTCAATTA
>JACEVL010002033.1:0-20385 GCA_020284085.1 Aporrectodea caliginosa
CTATCGTAGCTGCCATTGCTGGTCACGTCGATAATTAATTACCCAAGCTATACCATGTGCTGGCTACGTGAGAGCAGGTGATGCTGAAACGCAGTTGAGAAGTAATATAAAAGCGATGGCAAGCATTAAAAAGGTGTGCACCGTGCATGTATGATTGTATATGTGAACACATGACTGGTGTATTATACTTTGTTCATTTTGGACCAATAGTGATTGCTTGCTTGCTTTGCTTGTTTACTGTTTAACGACCACAGTGTGGTGACAAAGACCATTAGCGCCGCCCTCCCCCTTTATCCAGGCTTGGGACTGGCACTGTCAGAAAGCGAACAGTGGCGGAGTTAATGATTGATTTATTGATTTGGTAAAGTAACTGCCGATTAAACGCACGGTTTCATGAAATCCGCCGATTAAAGGCAGTTGAGAATTAATATAAATGCAATGGCAAGCGTTTAAAAGGTGTGCAGTGTGCTTGTATGCGGAACGTATGTAGGCCTATATAAACTGGGATCTAAAAGGTGTGGTAGCCTACTCATTCAAACGGGTCTCTATGGCTATTAATTCATAGAAAAGTGTCCAGGGTCTCCGACCATACGGTCACTCTAGTACACGGGGACCTTAATGGCGTAGCGCCCATTCAAATGGTTAGTGGTGGTGAAGGATTTCGCTAGCCCTGAGAGGCAGAATTTGCGTCATACTCGGAATCCAAATTAGGTTGGACGGTAAAGGTATTGGAAGCGTTTGTGACCGGTTCATACTATCTTCTATCTACTTTTTGTTCCTGGTCGTATAGTTCTCGACCTCTGCAGCATAATTTGCGCATTGCCTTTGCAACTGGGTTAATTAGATTTGCCAATGTGCTTAGGGCAATTCCCGGCAGGGTTACCCACTTGGGGCCCTTGTCTGACGCATATCCCCATACCCGACCTATGCAGAACTGGGTATGATAGCAGAATTTTTATTATGGCATTCCCCCGCCACAATAAAAACTAATTAACCTACTGGCCGATTTTTATTATTGCAGGGGTGGGATTGGTGGTTAGTGGTTACAGTAGTCCCTAACTGCACTCACACCCACTCACAGGGCGGACTTCACTCCCGTTCAGTGGCGTAAATCATGGGGGGACAGAGGGGGACAGTCCCCCCCAAAGTTTTGACTTAAGCCCTGCTGTCCCCCCAAAATCCGGCCCTCGTAGGTACTCTGTCCCCCCCAAAGTTATGTATAGATTTTCGCCTCTGCTCCCGTTAGTTAAAGTTATGATCACGTCCACACAATCCATGTGCTAAATTGCTATAACGGAAAAATTCCAACGCAGATGAAATATCTTCTGACCCACTTAACCGGTGAACGCGTCTGTCTGGGACAAGACAGGACACATTATTTTTATGCCTCTCAGACACAGCCTTCAGCATTGTATGCGATACATTTTCATCACCCCATTATATCAGGGTATTTTTTAGCGTTCAGCGATGGCCCAACCTGTATCCATATCCTGTTACTTTTCGCTTGTATAGACTGGTTGATTAATTAGCGGACTGGGTTTTGTATGTCTATGCTCTTTCAATCAATGCAGTTGTTTAGATTTGCTTGGCTGGCTGCTGTGGCTGGTGAATTAAGACTTTCTGTGACAGATGGATAGGCCTAGACTTACAGAAGAATTCTTCGTTGCAGACTAACAATTATTTTGTAGGGATGATGTTTTCTCTAAGTGCCCCAGGGGCCTCGTGCACATCATTTCGCCCCTCGCTCGCCCTCTGGTGTCGAACTTGGTTGAGCGTAGCCACATCCAGTGCTCAGCGCTCGTGAATATAGCTGATGCCCTGCGCTTGGCTTTCGAGTGGCGCTTTAGAAGTTTTGCGATTAAGATTCACGATGCGACGCCAACCCTGCCAGCATTTATATTGAGCAGCTTCCTCACACTGTAAGCCTAATCGATGTACATCATTACATGTAGGCTATAGTACTAATTTAGTGACAGATCGAGGTTTTTTCCAAATACTGCAATGCCTCGAAGGGCTTGGTGCCAAACTATCGGCCTGGAGTTCGGCCAGTAGCGCATCTATATATAATATATATTATATATATTATATATAGGGAGAATAAGTGTAGGATGCTAAATCCTCGATCCATCCTTCATCTTCACCTTTGGAAGTTTAGAAACAGCAGCTATGGGTACAATGTCATGTACATCGATGCAATAGGATGCCTATATTGAACTATGGTCATAACGCCTATTTTTATTCAGGAGTTAGTGCAGATGATTGGGTAGGAACGGGGCTAGGGTTGTTTGGTTTAATTCTGTCTATGGCAAAGAAAATTATTTGGGTCATTTGGACGAGACAGTCGGGTCAGATGGGCTTGTCTTTTTAAAATGAAGTGGGTCGCACGTGGCTGCTCCGTGTATTTTCTAGCATTAGGGACCTGGGCTGGGTACTCGTAAAGCATCTCGACCTGCAAATTCTTTTAGCTGTGAGTGTTTCATCGGCATGTTTACGAGCGGTCGATGAAGTGCAGTTGATCTTATCTCCAGATGTTGCTTGTTACATGTAGATGAGGCTGCGCAAGAATCCTATAAAAGTCCGCGTTTACACCAGTTAGGCCTAATTGCTATTCTGAAGCGTTGGTCAATCTTGAAGAGCAAAGGTGAGTGCTCAATGCTGTCGTTTTGCTTATGCAGAAGAATTCTCGTGATCATAAGTTTAATTCATAAGAATGTTGTTACACGTAATCGTAAACTCCAAACTTCTAAAGCGCCACTCGAAAGCCAAGCGCAGGGCACCAGCTTATTCACGAGCACTGTTAGGCCTACTCTGCTCCTGTGCTCAAACCTGGATAGCTGGCTTATCCCAAAACACGCACATACACACACTTTATATAATATTCTAAATAAACGAAGATTGATTGTTTGATAGGGCCTAACTCTAATCATCCGCTCGCGTTGGGCTTTCTACCTTCGTGGTGAATAAACGTAGCTATAAGACGTACTGTGCATTCGAAAGTCGAGCCCCCATTGGATTGCTTCTGGATAATTTCCCGAATTATTCAGGGCGATAGACTTAAATGAAATAATATTTTGGCTTTTTGTTTCTTTCTATGCATCGCGTAGGCCCACACATTTCGGCGTTACAGATCGCTCGTGACAACTGATAACAGCCAGTAGGCCTAGGCCCTAATCACGAACACGCTTAAGTGCTTCCGATACCAATGTCAATTCATTCACGTGCGAGGACAGAAATGAAAATGCGGTTTACAATTATTCTTTTATCGGCGTTTGCTTTACTTTGGTGAGAACAAGCGAGTTATGTTTAGTAGGCCTAACTGAAATATGCACTGATTTGTCATACAGGTCATGTCCGATAGTGGGTAGGCCTAAGTAAGCAAGTTAGCTATAGCCTATGTGCAAGTCATATTGTTTATAGTTGTATAGAGTTATAGGCCTACCAGTCTCCCAAATTGGGTCAAGCACAATGTCATGGCCAGCAATAAAAACACGATTGGAGCGTAGAGAGCATGGTACCAAAGGTAGCGGCCACTAGCGGGCCAATCTCTAGTTTCTCTCGCCATTCCAATTCGAAACACCATCCACCGTAGCTGTCTGACTGTCTAACTCCTTCGAATTTTCACCTGGAACCGATTTTGATCCCACCTGCCTATCGATTTTGTTTTGACCGAGCGCCTGTGAATAAGATGGTTTCCGCGACTCGACTTTTTGCGGCGATGTAGAAGTCTCTTAAGGGCCTATGCTGGCAGACGAGGGTTTTCTTGTGTATACATGATATAATTTTATGTAGGTCGTTTTATGACAGTTAGTTGACGTTTCATTTCTTTTTTGCAGTGTTGAGATGTCTGCCCCAAAGTCAGAATGGCCGGAGCTGGTTGGAAAGGTAATCAGAGGATGCATGATGGCAATAGTATTGGTTCTTCTCCTTTATCTAACAGACATCACTGCCCTAACAGTTGAGCTAGGGCAGTGATATCTATTAGTGCTACCACCAGTCCGCACTTTACGTCAATCGTGCTAGTGCGACGTGGTGTTCTATCGGTTACACGCTTGGTCCCAGATCGTAATCTTTCTTAATCGTAAACTCTAAACTTCTAAAGCGCCACTCGAAAGCCAAGCATATATGCACCAGCTTATTAACGAGCGCTGCGTCGAGTCAGAGGGGTTGTCCAAAGAGTAGTCCGAGGGAGGTCCGAGTCCGGTTTCAGAGGATTAGAGGGGGCACAGCAGATATATTAAGGTGGGTGTCGTTTAGGCCGAGAATCGGAAGATACATGATCAGGTGAGTCGGGTAAAATTCTTGAAAATGAGAGACTTTAGTTTCGAGTGGAAAGCCTTGGGAGTGATGGATAGAGGAGCCTGAGGCAGATGATGGTGGATGATTGGCGATGATGGTGGAGGAACAGAAAAAGTGCAAAATTCAGAAACGTGTTGCAGTGTTGGATATTGCTTGGATGGAGAAGAGGCAGTGCATATTTTAACTGTATAACTACTGGGACAAATGTCCCAGTAGTTTTAAGATTTGCCCCAATAGTTTTGGGATTTGTCCCAGCATTTTTATTATTTGATTACAGGTAATACTCTACTTGCCATGTTAGTTTATGGTTAAAAAGTTTATATTGTATACAATATAAACTTTTTAACCATTTAATTCTCTTCATTCCTTTGGTTACCTGATATTATAAGTGATTAGCATAAATTAAAATATTTTTAAAATTAATTTGTCATTTCTAAGTTCTAAGTTCTAATGAAACTCCGTAGTCAAAAGTCGAAACACCCACCAAGCAAACATTTATAGAATGTAACTATAGTATAGTTGGTCTAATTATTATTCTCCTATTCCCGTTGGCTGACTGCAGGATACATCGTGCAAGTGATAGTATTTTGATCAGAGTTATTATGCGACGTGGTGTTATGGGCAGAAAACAATCGTAACCATATATTATATGGTTACGATTGTCTTCAGAAGAAGAGAAAACGTAGCTATGGTTACGATTGTCTTGATCAGAAGAAGAGAAAACGTAGATATGGTTACGATTGTCTTCAGACGAAGAGAACGCGTAGCTATGGTTACGATAGTCTTCTAATAATTGAATTTAGGATTTAATGAATATGGTTACGATTGTCTTCAGACAAAGAGAAAACGTATACATGGTTTCGATAGTTTTCAGACAAAGAGAAAACGTAGCTATGGTTACGATTGTCTTCAGACGAAGAGAACGCGTAGCTATGGTTACGATAGTCTTCTAATAATTGAATTTAGGATTTAATGAATATGGTTACGATTGTCTTCAGACATAGAGAAAACGTATACATGGTTTCGATAGTTTTCAGACAAAGAGAAAACGTAGCTATGGTTACGATTGTCTTGATCAGAAGAAGAGAAAACGTAGATATGGTTACGATTGTCTTCAGACTAAGAGAAAACGTAGCTATGGTTACGGTAGTCTTCTAATAATTGAATTTACATGTAGGTATGGTTACGATTGTCTTCAGACGAAGAGAAAATATAGACATGGTAACGATTGTCTTCAGACAAAGAGTAAACGACATGGTAACGATTGTCTTCAGACAAAGAGTAAACGTACATGGTTAGGCCTACGATTGTCTTCAAGAGAAAACGTAGACATGGCTTCAATTGTCTTCAGACAAAAAGAAAACGTAGACATGATTACGATTGTCTTCAAACGAAGAGAAAACGTAGATATAGTACGATTGTCTTCTAATAAGTGAATTTCCATGTAGGCATGGTTACGATTGTCTTCAGACAAACTGACAAAGAGAAAACGTAGACATGGTTACGATTGTCTTCAGACAAAGAGAAAACGTAGACATGGTTTCGATTGTCGTCTAACTATTATAGTTGATCTAATATTATATTTCAAACTTCCTACTTCTAAGAATAACTTAAATAGGGATATGTGTAATAATAAAAAGCAAATTTGATAAAGTAAAGTAGCTAGAAATGGGCTCCATTTGACAGCAATGCTCTAAAATGCGTTGTCGGTTGGGACTTAGACCCCGCTGGGGAGCTTACGACACTCCCTCAGACCCATAGTCGTGGCAGACTTTGTCCCAGTAGTCAAAATCCGTTAAAATATGCACTGAGAAGAGGAGGAATCAGAGTAGGATTTGTAATAGAAACTGTTTTCAATTTCGAGTGAAAAACCTGTGGAGAGATAGCAAGAGATGAGAATGATGTTGACTAAATGGGCGCAATTTGTCTCATCATCCTTGCGACTGGGCGAATAATAATCTAACAAGTTCTTGGTAGATTATAGCAATATTACAGTATGAAAGATATCCTTTGCTTTTTCGTTTTCATCCATTGTCTCAGGAGATTTGCTCCTTAAATCCTGATCCCAGCTGATGACGATTAATTGTTGAGAGATGCACTAATCAGTTAGCGCATAATTATGTGTATCGAATTATTCAAAGCAGAATGTAATGTAAATCTTCGAAATTTCTCAGCGCCACACTAAAGTCGCTTTGTGGCGTCAGGCAGACCAGATTTCACCGGCGCTATATAAAATCAAGTCCTTAAGAGCCGCCAGGTCAGAATCCGGGGAGGTCGAGTCGAGGAACTGTGTTTGGTGGTGACTATCAGCAATAGATTGAAGTCTTTGAAATGTTGTCTTTGCCTTCTATCCTTTTATTTCAGACTGGGGAAGAAGCCAAAGCGCAGATTCTCAAGGACAGGACAGACGTGACGGTAAGTGAATAATGCTCCTTCCTATCTTAAGGAGTTTTTAAATTGCGTCTCAGTAGGCCTATATTCCATTCCTGGTCGCAGATTTCTTTGCTCGACTGCCAAGGGCGTATTGGTTGTTCCACTGGCCAGTACGTCCACGGGTTTACTGTTCAATCAATCAATCAATCAATGAAACTTGATATATCGCCCCTTCAAGATATCTACTCAGAGGCGCTCTGTTATTGGCTGATCCTCCTGGAATATGTTGCCCACAAATCGTCGGTCTATAGCTTCACCTTTTTCCGCAAGCGCTTGAAGACCATTCCGTTCGATCGTGGTTTCATTGTGTTAGGTCGAGAGCGCCTCTTGCGAATCTCTCTCGTCATGGCGCTATATAAATTTACAATTACAGTTTTGTAAATTGCCGATCTGTCGATCTGAAGATTTGCCTTGACCTTATTCAGCAGAATTTTTGTGACTGATGAATATTTAGTTTTATCTTAGGGACCATTCATATAGTATGTACGAAATGCGAGAAATCCCGAGAAATTGACCCTTCTCCATCCCTGCACGCACGTTTCCATTTTTACACCCCCACCTGCGTACGTATAGGCTTACGCTAACCGGAGTCGCTGCTGAGCTGCATAATAGTTAACAGCAGTCCGAGGTATAACGTCCACATAACATACAACTTACACGTCTCCCACAATACTCCTTCTTTGGGTACCGGTAGTATACTTGTCTGATAGTTGGCTGTGCAGTTTTCTGACTTGAACAAGGCCAATTATTATACTGGACAAATTATGAAGTTTGACCCGTTTCAGTAGATCCCCCCCAACGCAAGCAAATGCATTTGGGTTTACCCCTCCATGCGTAGCCTACTGGTATACATGCTAAATGGATGATCCCTTAATTCAGCGATTCATTGAGCATTCTTACAGTTTGCATGAAAAGTAGGACTACCACCGCGTACAGAAGTTGATAGAGTGGCTAAACAGCGTTGACAAGACAGCTTTATCTACATGGATGTAGCGTACAGTTGTATCATAAAACATGGTTTTGCCTTTGAGTGTCTTAATGCCGTTGGCCTTTAATTTTACCAGATAAATAAGTTGGTATATTTATGTTGTATTAATATCAGGTTAAGATTCAGGATGAGCACGGCCCAGCAACGGCAGATTACAACCTAAACCGTGTCAGAATTTTCGTCAACAAAGAGGGCAAAGTAGCTGGTGCACCTAGAACCGGGTAGCTCTGACCTTCAACTAAAGAAACCTTCCACCAAATCCGGGTGGATGTTGCTTGTTCAACACAGCGAATGATTACCAACTTGTTTTATTATTTTTAGTACTGATGCCAAGTTTAATAATTAATTATTAATTTCATTCAGCGTTTAATCGGCCTATAGGAGAAACATTATAGGCCTACAGCTGAAAATATAAAGCAGTAGTCATGTTTGACGATTGCCCAGTAGGCCATCCTGAAAAGTTTAAATATTATCATTTATTTTTGCCTTTCCATAATGAAATGTCAGATAAAGAGAGTATGCCAACTTGTCTACATTTTTAATTTAAAACAGAGAACATTTGGTATTTTCTGTGTTAACTCCGTTTGATGCTTGCCAATTCAGTAGGCTCCTAATGATTTGAAAGACAAATTGTTTCTAGTTAGAAAGTTTTACATAGAACCATCAAATAACCTGATACTTGTACTCCCTTTAACTGGTATTTTAGTTGTCATGTGCTGTTAGATTACATCAGCAACTGGAATATTATAATAGAAGTTAGGAAGTTCGTCTTGTCTTGATTTCAATAAAAATCATCAAGATACGCACGGTTACATTTATGAGTAATTTCAGAGCTAAAATAAGTAAAATAACTAGTTTGGTTTCTTAGTTACTGTTTAACGACACTGTGTCATAACAAAGATGATTAACGTCGCCCTCCTCCTTTCTCCACGCTTGGGACTGGCACTACCACATGTATAGACCTACGGTATAGGGGCGGAGTTTAGAATAACTAAGTGATAAAAAAACCGCATTAATTAAATGAAACCGTCATTCCACTTTGGATGAGGCAAACTTCCCTATGGCCAGCCTTAAAGGACCCCTTGTTGGACGTCTTACATGAGGGATGTATGAAGTTGGCACATGAGAGAATCGGTGAGCAAACGCTTGCAAATTTAGCAAACAGTTATTATTATCAGATAATTATCTGTTTGCTAAGATTGTCAGATGAGTCTTCTTTCAACCTGAGCACAGCTGATATCACACAGAAGTGAAGCCACAGTGAGGCCAGTAAGTCAGTCCGCTGAAAGACAGAGTCAGCCTATGGTGGATGAGCCAACTGAAAATATGCAGGAAGAGAGAGAGTGTGTTCCAGAATTTCAGCTCACCCGTCAAGAATAGTTTTAGTTTTAGGCACTGAGATTAATTTATAATTTGTAGCTTCTATCGCGCCATTGTCTAATGCACAAGGCACCAATCGATTGCGCAAAAGATAGCGCACTCAGATGACTTAACTGAATAATGCGCCTTATACAAGGTACAAAGTATAGGAGGGCTTGACCTATGCAAGGTACAAAGTATAGGAGGGCTTGACCTATACAAGTTACAGCGTACAATAGGGTGCGACCTACGCGAATGCTGGCGAGAAGAATCCTTTCAAGAAACTAGTAATTCAGCGCAAGAACCTAATGCCTATTAAGCCTCTGATTTATACGATGCTCGAGTGACAGCAAAATCACCACTGACAAACTCTCGCACGCGCGTAGAACCATAATTGATTCCTGGCCATTTTACTGGTTATTGGTTCAGAGGACGAAGAGCATGAGCAATTGCGAGTGAAGGACTTACCCAGGGTCCCTACGCGGTGGCTTGAGGTGGTTTCGAACCCGCAACCCTCCGGCTGCAAGGCACCGAAAATACCCCTACACCACTGCGCCCCCACGTATAGGCCAATATTATATCGTATGCAGTGGCGTCGCCAGAGCTTCAAGGTTGGGGGGCAAGGCATAGGAGGACAGAGCAATGAGCGTCCGAAGGACGATCGCTGAGGCGCGGAGCGCCGAGCAGAGGAGGGGTTTGGGGAGGGGGATGTGCCCCCTCCCCACTTTAAATTTTTTTGAATTTCCAGACTGTAATGGTGGCATTTTAAGCTGTCATAGGAACAAAATTGTTCTATTATTTCAGCGCTGATAGGAGCCAACTGTGACTCGCAGCTAAATGCTAATTGTTCGCGTTTTCATAATTATAGTGACCGTATACGGTATACGGCCTCGACCCTGCTCATTTTTCAATGAATTGATTGGCTTACATCCTTCATCACTGCTCGCCCGTTCGAATGGACGCCACACCATTTAAGGTCCCCGTGAATGACCGTGCTACCCCGAGGTTTAAGATGTAGTTTGAACCGTATTTAAGTTTGACTACAGATAATATTAGCAAACCCGACATTTATTGAAATTAATATAAAAACTAGAAAACACATTCAATATCCAAGAACCCCACAAGCCTTAGGGTAAACAGATTGCTGGCCAGACACAATTAGCAGACATAGTTTACAAATGGTATACAAACCAAGCAAGAAGGATTCAACTACCGAATCGGAAGCCAAGCAGTGCTGATGCAGTTTTACTGGTGAACAATCGACAATAGAAACAGAACGTCGACTGCTTTAAACGACTGTACTCGAGGTTAAAGTGGGTGGGAATGCGCGGGAACGGCCTCCCACTGCTCTCGAGAATTGGCGGGCGAAGGAGTAATTCATAGATATTTTTCTTCCCTTGTCTCAAAACCAAGATAGTGTGAATCAGTGTGCTATGTTTTGTCTCTGTATATATGTATCTATTTCACAACAAGTATTATACACACTGTACACACACACACACACACACACACACACACACACACACACACACACACACACACACACACACACACACACACACACTGATGCCTGCTTTTGCGTGCACCCGTTGAGCGAGAATTGGCGGGCGAAGATGTCGCTCAAGAGGCAGGCATACTAATAATTTCCACATGTTGTCTTTCCACATGCATTCAGTTGGAATGCGGCTGTGTGACTGGTGTAAATAGGTCACCCCATCATGACTCATCACTGCGAATAGGAGAGATAAACAACATTGGACTTTTCCCTATTCTTCTGTATATTTAGTGTAAAGCACTGTAGATTAGTGATTAGTCTTTTAAAAGAAAACAAACTTTGGAAGAGGAGAAGAGGACTTTCAATGTAAAATGTCAAACCACACACCACATAGGGTACCCCCCCCTAAAAAAACTCACCGGATTTGCACGAATCCCAGGACCCAGCCTGACCAGGGTTGGGGGCAGCTGCCCCCCCCTTGCCCCCCGTGGCGACGCTAATGATCGTATGATATCACATGCATAGGCCCCTACATCAGTGGCGTAACCAGAGCTTCCCAAAAATTACGCAGATTCCAACCTCTCTGAAGGGAGGGGTCCGGGAAGAGGCTGTAGCCTGTAGGCCTAATTAAGGAACTTTTATTTGGGTGTGTATAATGGTGCATTTTGGATACCATCTTTTTGGTTAAAAGTAATAACAATTTAAATAAGTTCTTTGGGAAATTAAATAATTTCATAATTTTAATTATATCTTGCGACGTGAAAAGCTTCCTCATTCGTGCCTGAACACCCCTTGCAATCCTATTACTATTTAGGGCTTACCAAGACCAAAAAACAGACAAAGATAATTAAGCTCATTACGCGAGACGAAGATACAACCGATTTGCCTCTAGGCTACGGGTCGGAATGTTGGCCAATGCGAAAGCAAGACAAGAAAAGAATTATTAAAGCAGAAATTAGTTTACTGCGGAAGATCGCAGAGATTTCAAGACTTCAGAAAATAAGAAACGCTGGCATTAGACAGCATATGGATCGAAACAACTCTGCTAGACAAAGTCGTTCAAAGAAGACTTCGATGGTTTCGACATAATATTATAGAGCGAATGCAAGTTGACCGAAAACCACACGCTGCACTACATGCAAGATTAGAAGGAAAGGACACTATAAGGCAGAACCTCCTCCCTTTCCTCCATTCTCACCTCCTCCCTATCCTCCATTCGCACCTCCTCCCTGTCCTCCATTCTCACCTCCTCCCTTTCCTATATTCTCACCTCCTCCCTATCCTCCATTCGCACCTCCTCCCTTTCCTCCATTCGCACCTTCTCCTTTTCCTCCATTCGCACCTCATCCCTTTCCTCCATTCGCACCTCCTCCCTTTCCTCCATTCTCACCTCCTCCCTATCCTCCATTCGCACCTCCTCCCTTTCCTCCATTCGCACCTCCTCCCTTTCCTCCATTCGCACCTCCTCCCTTTCCTCCATTTTCACCTCCTCCCTTTCCTCCATTTGCGCCTCCTCCCTTTCCTCCATTCGCACCTCCTCCCTTTCCTCCATTCGCACCTCCTCCCTTTCCTCCTTTCGCACCTCCTCCCTTTCCTCCATTCGCACCTCCTCCCTTTCCTCCTTTCGCACCTCCTCCCTTTCCTCCATTCTCACCTCCTCCTTTCCTCCATTCGCTCCTCCTCCCTTTCCTCCATTTCGCACCTCCTCCCTTTCCTCCATTCGCACCTCCTCCCTTTCCTCCATTCGCACCTCCTCCCTTTCCTCCATTCGCTCCTCCTCCCTTTCCTCCATTCGCTCCTCCTCCCTTTCCTCCTTTCGCACCTCCTCCCTTTCCTCCATTCTCACCTCCTCCCTTTCCTCCATTCTCACCTCCTCCCTTTCCTCCACTTTCACCTCCTCCCTTTCCTCTATTTGCACCTCTTCCCTTTCCTCCATTCGCACCTCCTCCCTTTCCTCCATTCGCACCTCCTCCCTTTCCTCCATTCGGTCCTCCTCCCTTTCCTCCATTTTCACCTCCTCCCTTTCCTCCATTCGCACCTCCTCCCTTTCCTCCATTCGCACCTACTCCCTTTCCTCCATTCGCACCTACTCCCTTTCCTCCATTCGCTCCTCCTCCCTTTCCTCCATTCGCTCCTCCTCCCTTTCCTCCATGCGCACCTCCTCCCCTTTCCTCCATTCGCACCTCCTCCCTTTCCTCCATTCTCAGCTCCTCCCTTTCCTCCATTCTCACCTCCTCCCTTTCCTCCATTCTCACCTCCTCCCTTTCCTCCATTCTCACCTCTTCCCTTTCCTCCATTCGCACCTCCTCCCTTTCCTCCATTCTCACCTCCTCCCTTTTCCTCCATTCGCACCTCCTCCCTTTCCTCCATTCGCACCTCCTCCCTTTCCTCCTTTCGCACCTCCTCCCTTTCCTCCATTTACTCCTCCTCCCTTTCCTCTATTCGCTCCTCCTCCCTTTCCTCCATTTCGCTCTCTTCCTCCTCCCCTTTCCTCCATTTCGCTCTCTTCCTCCCTTTCCTCCATTTCGCTCTCTTCCTCCCTTTCCTCCATTTCGCTCTCTTCCTCCTTACTCTCCATTTCGCTCTATTCCTCCCTTTCATTTCGCTCTCTTCCTCCCTTTCCTCCATCTCGCTCTCTTCCTTCCTTTCTTGCATTTCGCTCTCTTCCTCCCTTTCTTGCATTTCGCTCTCTTCCTCCCTTTCCTCCATTCGCACCTCCTCCCTTTCCTCCATTCGCACCACCTCCCTTTCCTCCATTCGCTCCTCCTCCCTTTCCTCCATTCGCACCTCCTCCCTTTCCTCCATTCTCACCTCCTCCCTTTCCTCCATTCTCACCTCCTCCTTTTCCTCCATTCGCACCGCCTCCTTTTCCTCCATTTTCACTCCTCCTCCCTTTCCTCCATTCGCTCCTCCTCCCTTTCCTCCTGTTCGCTCTCTTCCTCCCTTTCCTCCATTTCGCTCTCTTCCTCCCTTTCCTCCATTTCGCTCTCTTCCTCCCTTTCCTCCATTTCGCTCTCTTACTCCCTTTCCTCCATTTTGCTCTCTTCCTCCTTACTCTCCATTTCGCTCTATTCCTCCCTTTCATTTCGCTCTCTTCCTCCCTTTCCTCCATCTCGCTCTCTTCCTCCCTTTCTTGCATTTCCGCTCTCTTCCTCCCTTTCTTGCATTTCGCTCTCTTCCTCCCTTTCCTCCATTCGCACCTCCTCCCTTTCCTCCATTCGCACCACCTCCCTTTCCTCCATTCGCTCCTCCTCCCTTTCCTCCATTCTCAGCTCCTCCCTTTCCTCCATTCTCACCTCCTCCCTTTCCTCCATTCTCACCTCCTCCTTTTCCTCCATTCGCACCGCCTCCTTTTCCTCCATTTACTCCTCTTCCCTTTCCTCCATTCGCTCCTCCTCCCTTTCCTCCTTGTTCGCTCTCTTCCTCCCTTTCCTCCATTTCGCTCTCTTTCTCCCTTTCCTCCATTTCGCTCTCTTCCTCCCTTTCCTCCATTTTGCTCTCTTACTCCCTTTCCTCCATTTTGCTCTCTTCCTCCTTACTCTCCATTTCGCTCTATTCCTCCCTTTCATTTCGCTCTCTTCCTCCCTTTCCTCCAACTCGCTCTCTTCCTCCCTTTCTTGCATTTCGCTCTCTTCCTCCTTGCCCTCCATTTCGCTCTCTTCCTCCTTGCCCTCCATTTCTCTCTCTTCCTCCCTTTCCTCCGTTTCGCTCTCTTCCTCCCTTTCCTCCATTCGCTCCTCCTCCCTTTCCTCCTGTTCGCTCTCTTCCTCCCTTTCCTCCATTTCGCTCTCTTCCTCCCTTTCCTCCATTTCGCTCTCTTCCTCCCTTTCCTCCATTTTCGCTCTCTTACTCCCTTTCCTCCATTTTGCTCTCTTCCTCCTTACTCTCCATTTCGCTCTATTCCTCCCTTTCATTTCGCTCTCTTCCTCCCTTTCCTCCATCTCGCTCTCTTCCTCCCTTTCTTGCATTTCGCTCTCTTCCTCCCTTTCTTGCATTTCGCTCTCTTCCTCCCTTTCCTCCATTCGCACCTCCTCCCTTTCTTCCATTCGCACCTCCTCCCTTTCCTCCATTCGCTCCTCCTCCCTTTCCTCCATTCTCAGCTCCTCCCTTTCCTCCATTCTCACCTCCTCCCTTTCCTCCATTCTCACCTCCTCCTTTTCCTCCATTCGCACCTCCTCCTTTTCCTCCATTTCGCTCCTCTTCCCTTTCCTCCATTCGCTCCTCCTCCCTTTCCTCCTGTTCGCTCTCTTCCTCCCTTTCCTCCATTTCGCTCTCTTCCTCCCTTTCCTCCATTTTGCTCTCTTCCTCCCTTTCCTCCATTTTGCTCTCTTCCTCCTTACTCTCCATTTCGCTCTATTCCTCCCTTTCATTTCGCTCTCTTCCTCCCTTTCCTCCAACTCGCTCTTTTCCTCCCTTTCTTGCATTTCGCTCTCTTCCTCCTTTCCTCCATTTCGCTCTCTTCCTCCTTTCCTCCATTTCTCTCTCTTCCTCCCTTTCCTCCGTTTCGCTCTCTTCCTCCCTTTCCTCCATTCGCTCCTCCTCCCTTTCCT
The DNA here is from genome assembly GCA_020284085.1 of Aporrectodea caliginosa. Lineage (NCBI taxonomy): Eukaryota > Metazoa > Annelida > Clitellata > Crassiclitellata > Lumbricidae > Aporrectodea > Aporrectodea caliginosa. The sequence goes on from JACEVL010002033.1 coordinate 15,122, forward strand.
CCTGTTCGCTCTCTTCCTCCCTTTCCTCCATTTCGCTCTCTTCCTCCCTTTCCTCCATTTCGCTCTCTTCCTCGCTTTCCTCCATTTCGCTCTCTTACTCCCTTTCCTCCATTTTGCTCTCTTCCTCCTTACTCTCCATTTCGCTCTATTCCTCCCTTTCATTTCGCTCTCTTCCTCCCTTTCCTCCATCTCGCTCTCTTCCTCCCTTTCTTGCATTTCGCTCTCTTCCTCCCTTTCTTGCATTTCGCTCTCTTCCTCCCTTTCCTCCATTCGCACCTCCTCCCTTTCCTCCATTCGCACCACCTCCCTTTCCTCCATTCGCTCCTCCTCCCTTTCCTCCATTCTCAGCTCCTCCCTTTCCTCCATTCTCACCTCCTCCCTTTCCTCCATTCTCACCTCCTCCTTTTCCTCCATTCGCACCGCCTCCTTTTTCCTCCATTTCGCTCCTCTTCCCTTTCCTCCATTCGCTCCTCCTCCCTTTCCTCCTGTTCGCTCTCTTCCTCCCTTTCCTCCATTTCGCTCTCTTTCTCCCTTTCCTCCATTTCGCTCTCTTCCTCCCTTTCCTCCATTTTGCACTCTTCCTCCCTTTCCTCCATTTTGCTCTCTTCCTCCTTTCTCTCCATTTCGCTCTATTCCTCCCTTTCATTTCGCTCTCTTCCTCCCTTTCCTCCAATTTCGCTCTCTTCCTCCCTTTCTTCCATTTCGCTCTCTTCCTCCTTGCCCTCCATTTCGCTCTCTTCCTCCCTTTCCTCCATTTCGCTCTCTTCCTCCCTTTCCTCCATTTCGCTCTCTTCCTCCCTTTCTTCCATTTCGCTCTCTTCCTCCCTTTCCTCCATTTCGCTCTCTTCCTCCCTTTCCTCCATTTCGCTCTCTTCCTCCTTGCCCTCCATTTCGCTCTCTTCCTCCCTTTCCTCCGTTTCGCTCTCTTCCTCCCTTTCCTCCATTTCGCTCTCTTCTTCCCTTTCCTCCATTTTGCTCTCTTCCTCCTTACCCTCCATTTCGCTCTCTTCCTCCCTTTCCTCCATTTCGCTCTCTTCCTCCCTGTTCCTCCATTTGCTCTCTTCCTCCCTTTTCTTTATTTGCTCTCTTCCTCCATACCCTCCACTTGCTCTCTTCCTCCCTTTCCTCTATTTCGCTCTCTTCCTCCCTTCCACCCATTCGCACCTCTTCCTGCCTCTCCTCCATTCGCTCTCTTCCTCCCTACCCCTATTTCGCTCTCTTCTTCCCGTTCCTCCATTGCGCTCTCTTCCTCCCTTTCCTCTATTCTCTCTCTTCGAGTCCGACCTCAGATAGCTGCTGCTCGACGATTGTCGTAATAGTTTCGCCAGTGGCGTCACGAGTTCGGATGAAAGCTGTAAATTGTTCTTTTACCACATTCTGAGAACCGGGGTTCTTACCGCCATCAACTTTAATAAGCAGACCGATATCTGTTCTGTGCTACTGATGTCTGCGCTCATATCTAGCAATATAGTGTAAAACTTGCCCGCACGACTTTCTGCGACAATACTGTCTCGAGTTTACTGACCACACATTCTGAATCAACGAACTCATGGGCATTGCGTGGAACATATGACATTAGCCTACGATGATTTAAACTACTGTGGGTCTGTGATCGAAATTTCAGAAGTGCCACAAAATTTCCAGTGTCATAATTTAGCGTCAGCGAAGGAAAATGTTTGCCGACCTCACAATAATAAAGTCTTCACAATATAAATTCAACGAATAGGCCTAATAGTAATCTAGGATGTCAATAAGTAATCTAAACGGTTTGTAGTTTTTGAGAGCTGCTTAAATCTTTACGCAGTTGCGTCATTGCGTAATGATAGTTACGCGCCTGCCCTACATGTATGTAACATTGTACTTTTATGGGTCTGAGTCACTTTCAGTGTATGAGTATACGAGCGGCGGAAGAATTGTGTCTTTGGTCCTGTCGATTTGTCATCACCCTATCCATTTCTGAGGTTCAACATGTGTGCGAGTGCCTGCCAGAGGAGGCTTCTGCTGTTAATCAATCTTAATTCGCCTGCATATGAAAATCTCATATTATTTTTGTACTACAACATGATCTATGTTATGCAGTGTTTAATCTACTCCCTTTGCTGTCGGGGAAAAGGGTTCTGGGGGTATCCAACATATTTGAAAAGTTGACGACCGTGGGGGGGGGTAGTCACGAGTATTTTGAATTTTTCCGGTTCCGGTATCCAACAACAACTTGGTAACGAGAATTTCCCAAGAATTTTCGAGGGGCGGGTAGTAACGATCGAAAGTTTTCAACCTACAATTTTCCCTCACACGGGGTAGACGATGGGGGGAAATTACCCCTAAATTTCACACTTTCTGTACAAAATTTCATCTCTTTAATTTTTCTGGGGGGGGGAACTCGATCCTGGGGGAACTTTCCCCCCAAGAGACGTCTAGATTAAACACTGTATGTATGTTATGGACGCGTTGTAGATGCCTATAGCTAGGCGCCTACGTATTGTCCTAGACTCCTAGTTAGCTACAGTGGTTAGACCGCACATCACGGCGCCTCTTGCAAGGGCGTGAGGATGCATGCCCAGTCAGCATACCGAGAGTGGCTTATTTCAGAGATTTGAATCTTTGGCTTGCACGGTCAGTACACGAGGACCTCAGATGGCGTGGCACCCATTCAAACGGGCAGCTGCGGTTGAAGTATCTCTCCCTATCAGTTTATCGTTAAAACGAGCAGGGTACAGGCCATAAGGTCGCTCTATAGCACGGTCCGTATACAAGAGGACCTTAGATGGTGACTGGTGAGACACCCGCTCAATTAATTTAACCGGCAGCGGTGGTGAAGGATCTCAACCCAGGGCCGTAAATCTGTTTCGAAATGTGGGGAGGGAACATTTCCCCTTCGGAAGTGTGTACACTTCCCTTAAGAAGTCCACTATATAGGCCCTATGTATACTGGGTTCAGTCACACACTAGGTTAATTAATGTTAACAAGTTTTATTTGTTCGAACTGCTGCGTATAGGTTCAGACTGCAGGGAGCAACAATAATACTCGTGTAAAAGACAAGACAGAGCTTATGTCCAAACAGAGCTTAATATGCCATCCTCTTCTTGCCTCCAGGGTGAGAATTATCGGGGGGTTCTTCTGAGGATCCCATAGTAAAGTCTACATTTCACACTCAAACTGCACATGAATCAACGTCTAACCCCCCCCACAGTTATTTTTTTTACAATTCCCATACTGCTTGCCTCCCTCGCCGCTTCAATTCTAAACACCATCAACTAAGTAGCCACTAGGCCTACCTGCCTGCCTGCCTGACCTTTGGATCTTGACCTCTGCCTGTTGATTTTATATTGTTTATAATTATCCATTGTTTTAAATGAGCGCCTGTGACTAAGCTGGGTCCCGCGACTTGGCATTGTAGGCGCTAAAGAAATCTCGAGATGACATTTGCGACTGCAAGCAAAAACTGCGACTAAAACGAATTTTTGCGTGGAAAAAGATAACATTCACAGGAATTTGGCTGTTTATCATGCTGTTTGTCAATTTTTCTCATGCGCAGAATTAGGCTATGGCGTTTTTTTTAATAATATAGGCCTATATGCTCAACAATTAAACTAGTGTGCACTTGCACTGTACCTATATTTATGTATATATGTATGTATATTCGTTTTAATGTGTACTTAGTTGTAATGTCTTACCATCACACCTTAATCCAGCTGGCGACATGGAAAACGACAGATAGCCTAGGCCTAATATTATATAACAAATTTCGAAGGCGTTCTGCTAAACACAGCTAGCACTTGCTTTAGCCTATTTAAACGTCTATCAATTTTATTTATTTAAAAAGTCATTTATAATCCTCTGTACACTTGAATCTCGAGATGAACTGGTCTAGTGACTCTAGTCTCTCTGTCTCCTCCCACTCTGAAAGACCACACAACAGATAACAAATTTACGTATCTGTATGCATGTATAGGCCTATTTGAGATATCACAGCTGTCTCAATAATTAGGTGTCCTGTCTCTTATCTCTGACCACTCTGCCCAGTCTTGTAGGATGATATATTGCGCTTCACATTCCTCCTAAAACCACCCCTACTCCGGCTCTGGAGAAATACACCTGTTGTGGTTTTCAGTGGAATCAGGCCCAGAGAGTAAGGTTCGCCAGACCCATGCAGAGAGTAAGATTCGCGCAGTATATCATCCTACAAGACTTGGCAGTCGTCTAGCTTACTGACCCTTCCCTAAGGTCAGTGCCAGCTCTGGCTGGCTTAAGGTTAGCCTACAGGTAGGCCCTATATATTTTCCATCAATGATGTTTTAATAGCATTAATGTTTCCAAAATGTTATGTGCGCAACTGAGCATGCCCTGTCTTGGTGCCGCAGTTTGTGGCAATTGTGGCTGCCGCTGGCGCCATGACAATTTGTGGGGAGGGAATTCCTTCACGTTCCCTCCCCAAGCTTAAAAGTGGGGAGGGAATTCCCTCCCTTCCCTCCCCAGGATTTACGGCCCTGTCTCAACCTATCAATTTATTGACAGTTGAGCAGGGTCAAAGCAATGCGGTCGTTAAAAAAGTGTACATTTACATTTGCATTAGCTATGCACTAAATGTCGCTGTTCGTAAAACGTTGTTATTTACTGTAGGCCCTAATCAAAATGTACAGGGTGCGGCAAAATAAAGTAATCCCCTGCAGTGTGTTGCAAATTCTGTAGCAACCGCTTAGAATTTTTATATAAAACTTGGTAATGATATTGTCTGTTCACATCTACATATAACTTCCAAATGTTATTTAACAATCTTGAAATATGACAAAGTTATGTTATTTGAAACACGACACCCCCCACGATTTTACATGGTTAAAAATAGTTACTTTGTAAAGAAACAAGTAAAATAAATGGTACAACTTGAAATATTTTACAACAAAGCTTTACGAATTGCACTTTCAATTTTACATTAAGTGTTCAAAGTGTCCACCATTGGCCTGCACGCATGCCTTCAGCCGTTTGGTAAAGTTCTTGATTTCCTTGTTGATCGGCGCCTGTGGCATATCGTCCCATATTGACTGCAAAGCGGCTTTCAACTCGGCGATTGTCTTTGGCTTCGGCTGGAGTTTGTGATACCTTTCCAGCATGGCTCCCCACACGTGATAGTCAAGGGGAATTTGAGATCTGGGGAATTTGGTGGCCACTGGTGCCCTGTTTTTTGTTTTCATAATAAATGCTACAGCACAACCAATAACGCAACCGTAAAATTTGCACGTTATAAAGCGTGGGCTTGTCTCTGTTC